>JAVHLU010001186.1:0-35554 GCA_036785755.1 Colletotrichum ledebouriae | reverse complement strand
TATAGGGTTCCTATATTATTTTCCTTAACTAGTAGAGGGTATAGGTTAAAATACCTATATAGTATTTCCTAAATTATGCCTGCGAACTAGGTGAATTTGTTATAGTCTTTTTGCAAAGGGGCTGCGGTATAATTCCGAGCGTAATATTAGAGCTAAATAGGCTACTAAGGCTCTTATAGTAACGCCCTTACTAAACCTTCTAGTAAGGTGAAAGCTACTATATAAGATAACTCCTTAATCTAAAAGGTTAACCTTCTAGTAAGGTATTAAAAGTAAACGCTATTATATAAGAGGTAACTCCTTAACTAAAGAGGTCTTTCCTAAGAGGTTCTTATACCTAGAAGCATAAGAAGCTCTGCTATTATAAGCAGGGCCTTATACCTCTCCCTCTTCCTTATCCTTATCCCTATAAATATAAAGTTAAAGATCGTGAGGCTATTAATAAGCACGTATAAGTATAGCTATAGTTAGGAAAGGTAGTCGGTAAGATTACGTAACTGAAGGCTATATATTATTAGGAGGCGCGGAGTTAGAAAATCTATTATACTTAAGTAGGTAAAATCACTATATAGTAGCTAGAGGCCCCTTATACTAAGTTTATAATTATACCGTAGCCCTCTTATAAAAAGTCTATATAAATTCACGTAGTTTATAGGTATAATTTAAGAAATACTATAATTTAAGAAATATTATATTAGTATTTTAACCTATACCCTCTACTAGTTAAGGAAAATAATATAAGAACCCTATATATTCCTACTACTTATAAGCAAACCCTTATATAAAGTCGGACGCGCGCTATACTAGGGCTAGTTATATTAGAGCTAAATAGGCTACTAAGGCTCTCGTAGTAACGCCCTTGCTAAACCTTCTAGTAAGGTAAAAGCTACTATATAAGATAACTCCTTAACCTAAAAGGTCGACCTTCTAGTAAGGTACTAAAGGTAAACGTTACTATATAAGAGGTAACTCCTTAACTAAAGAGGTCTTTCCTAAGAGGTTCTTATAGCTAGAAGTATAAGAAGCTCTGCTACTATAAGTAGGGCTTTATACCTCTCCCTCTTCCTTATCCTTATCCCTATTAATATAAAGTTAAAGATCGCGAGGCTATTAATAGGTACGTATAAGTATAGCTATAGTTAGGAAAGGTAGTTAGTAAGATTATATAACTAAAGGCTATATATTATTAGGAGGCGCGGAGTTAGAAGGTCTATTATACTTAAGTAGGTAAAGTTACTATATAGTAGCTAGAGGCTAACTAGGACCTTATATTTTAAAGATATAATAGGATTTATTTTATTATAAGTTAAATAAGGAAGAGGGAAAGATATAAGGCCCTACTTATAGTAAAGCTTCTTATACTTCTAGCTATAAGAATGTCTTAGGAAAGCCCTCTTTAGTTAAGGAGTTATTTCTTATATAATAGTATTTATAATACCTCGCTAGAAGGTTAACCTTTTAAGTTAAAGAGTAATCTTATATAGTAGCTTTTAAAATACCTTATTAGAAGGTTTAGCGAGTATATTTCTAGGCTATAAGAGCCTTAGTAGCCTATTTAGCTCTAATATAATTCGCCCTAGTATAGCGCGTATCTAACTTTATATAAGCGTTTACTTCTAAGTAAGAATATATAAGGTTCCTATATTATTTTCCTTAACTAGTAGAGGGTATAGGTTAAAATACCTATATAGTGTTTCCTAAATTATACCTATAAACTAGGTTTTTTTTAAATAGTCTTTTTATAAAGGGGCTATGGTATAACTCCGAACTTAATACTACTTAAAATTACTATTATTAGCTATAATTAGTAGTAGCTAGGGGTCTATTAATATTTAAATAGGTAGGGGGTCTTTTACTACCCTCTAGAGGAAGTTAACATAAAACTTAAGATAGATATTATTAGGTATATCTAATTTAATAAAATATAAGCTTAAAATACTTACTATAAATATACTTATAGTATAACTATAATAGCTTCTTATTAGGCCTAAGGCTTCTATAATTAGCTACTAAGAGCTAGCTAGACCTTATTACCTACTTAATATTCCTCTAAAAGTATCTTATACTTATTTATATTATTTTTACTATACTATCTTTACTATATTATCTTTACTATATTATCTTTACTATATTATCTTTACTATATTATCTTTACTATATTATCTTTACTATATTATTAGGCTACTATAATACTTACTGAAATAAAGTTTATTACTTCTTATAACCTAGTTACTAAGAGGGTAGCTATTATATTTCTAGAGGGAGTCTCCTATAGTATATTATCTATAATTAATATCTAGTTAATATAGTATTTATATTCTAAAAAGAATAGTAAAAGTCTAGTTATATTATTAACTTTATTCTAGAGGGCTAGCTAAGTAGCTAGTAGTAACTACCCCTAGTTATCTTATACCTAAGTTTTAAATACCTATAGGATAGCTTATATCTCTTAGTTCTATCTCTTAATATTATTATTATCTATAGGTAATATATTATACTTAATAGCTTACCTATTCTACTAAAGTAGTAGAACTTAGTTTAGAAGTAGCTTATCTAATTAAACCTAAAGTTATTAGTAATACTATATAGGAACTTATAGAACTTAAAGTAATAATTAAGAAACTAATAAGTATAAGCTTCTACTTCTATAGCCCCTATCTCCTCTATTATTACTAACTTATTTAGCTTATTTATTATAACGTATAGGTAATAGCTAATATTATTCTTAGTAGGTAGTAGGTTTATAATTAAGTTCGGAATTACGCTATAGCCCTTTTATAAAAAGATTATAATAAATTTACCTAGTTTGCAGGTATAATTTAGGAAATACTCCTACTACTCGTAAGCAAATCCTTATATAAAGTCGGACGCGCGCTGCACTAGGGCTAATTATATCGGAGCTAAACGGGCTACTAAGGCTCTCGTAGCCTAGAAAAGCCACGTATATTATTAGGAGGCGCGGAGTTAGAAGGTCTATTATACTTAAGTAGGTAAAATCACTATATAGTAGCTAGAGGCCGTAGGTTTATAATAAAGCCTATTAAGAGGTCTAAATTAGCTAGCTAAGTACTAAGAGGGGCTTTAGGAACCTCCTCTTAGCTTACCTCTAGATATATATACCCCTATATATATTATAGTTCTATATAAAACTCTATATTACTTATAACTATTCTAGCTAGTAGGAATACTTACTTACTACTTTAAGTTTACTATTATACTTAAGTTAATAGTTATATTTAAGTTATAGATCTATTAAATAATCTTAGAGTTATCTTAATAAGTTATTATTATTCTCCCTCTTAAGTACTTATAGCGTTCCTTTAGATATTAATCTATTTTAACTACTAATATTATACTTAGTAATTTAAACCTTAGCTCTTAAGTTCGGAATTACACCGCAGCCCCTTCGTAAAAAGACTATAATAAATTCACCTAGTTCGCAGGTATAATTCGGGAAATACTATATAAGTATTTTAACCTATACCCTCTACTAGGAACCCTATACGTTCCTACTACTTATAAGCAAACCCTCTAAATATTATAAAGTTAAACGCGCGCTATACTAGGGCTAATTATATTAGAGCCGAACGGGCTACTAAGGCTCTCGTAGCCTAGAAAAGCTACTATATAAGATAACTCCTTAACCTAAAATATTATACTAGCCTATAGGGCACTATATTATATAAGTACTAATATATAGATATATCCGCCTATCGGGTATCTATAGTTAGTAATATAAGTATTATATATATACCTAAGGGATACCCTTATAAGTTAGTAGCATGACGAAAGTCGATCTAGCAGCCTTATTAGTACTAATTTTTCACTTATATTAAACGAAGAACTATACGAGGCTATTATTAACTACTAAATCTAACTATATTAGTTAAGATTAAGCGATTAAGGTTATATCATATTAATTACTACTACTTTACCCTACTTTATTAGTCCTAACGTTACTTTATTACTATATCTAACTTTACCCTCTACTACCTATACCCCTCTACCCTATTAAACTATATTATATAACTCGTTATACGAAGACTTTCTACTACCCGATATTATTAATCGATCTTATTACTAACTCCCGATATCTCCTACGTTTCGCTAGAGATTTAATATTACTATAGGTAACTAATAACGATATTAATATAGCAATAACTATTATAACTATAACTAATCTACTATTAAATAATAATCGATTTATAATACCCTACTCAGTTAAATAGAACTTAACGAGGACCTTTAAGTCCTTTATTAGAAACTAGTGATATAAGGTAGCTATATATTAGAAACGTCTAGAGCTAGTTCTACCCGCTCTAAACGCCCTATCTAAACTACGACTAGTACTAAGTACTCCTAAGGAAGTATTAAGACTAACTTATAGTAGTATTTACCTTTAGCACCTTGCTAGAAGGTCGACTTTTTAGGTTAAGAAGTTATCTTATATAGTAGCTTTTACCTTGCTAGAAGGTTTAGCGAGGGCGTTATTATCTAGGCTACGAGAGCCTTAGTAGCCCGTTCGGCTCTGATATAATTAGCCCTAGTGCGGCGCGCGTCCGACTTTATATAGTAATATTTAGAGGGTTTGCTTATAAGTAGTAGGAACGTATAGGGTTCCTATATTATTTTTCTTAACTAGTAGAGGGTATAGGTTAAAATACCTATATAGTATTTCCTAAATTATACCTGCGAACTAGGTGAATTTGTTATAGTCTTTTTACAAAGGGGCTGCGGCGTAATTCCAAACTTAAGACTAACTTATAACCTTAATCGACTTAACCTCTATATATCCCTATAACCTCATAAGCTATATAACCTAGTAAGCCTTAGTAGTAACTTATATATTAGTCCTATTAAGTTTAATAAAACCTATCGACGTTCCTACTTAACCTCACTCTTTAATAGCTCCTCCGCTATAATATCCTACGATATAGAAATACTACGTTAAGAACCTAATTAATATAGTAGGAACCGATCCCTATCTAGATCGCCTATTATATAATAGAATCCACTTTTAGCTAACGTAGTAGTAGCTATAATTATAATAGTAATAAGTAAATAATAATAAGCTATAAATTAGGACTTCGTAGCTATAATAGCAGAAGCCTTTAGATAATAGAATAAAGCCCGACCTCCCTAGCCTCCCTATAATAATAATAATAATAGTAACTTTTCCCTACGATCTACTAATATAGGTATCTTTAACCCCGAAGCGAAAGACCCCTACTACCTAGGAATAGTATTAGATAGCAAATTAACTATATATACTAATATCTATACCTTTACTAATTATCTACTCGATCTTACTACTACTAAATCCGACGCCTAAGTATGCGAAGTCTAGACCTAATATCTCTAAGGTTCTAGATTAGTATAGTACTTATAGGTTCTAACTAATATTAACTATAAACTACTACGCACTACTACTATTAAAGTTATTACTACTAAACTACTAGAACGCTTCAAACCGCACTATAGTAATATAATATCCTATTAGAAGTTATTATTATATAGCCTTATAGATGTAGGCATTAAGGATATCCTAGCCTACGTTTAATCTATAATTCGAGATATAAAAGTATATAGAATAACTAAAGTCCTATCCTAGCTACGAGCAATCTATAAATCGTTTAATAGCGCTATTAAGTCCCTTATTCTACCTCCTAACGATACTACTATACTTAACGGCTTTCTATAGTTAGTTAGATATTATAAATTAATAATAAAGACTTTAGTAGCAGAATATAAGCTATAATTTCAATATCCCTATAATACTAACTACTAACTAGGTAAAACTAGCGATACTCGTCTTTTATATAACTATAATAGTTACCCTATTATTATTAGAAGGAATCCCTATGCTAACTAACTATAGAGTTTATTAACTAGTAGACTTAATTAAGGCAGATTTCCCTATTAAACCTAATAAAATAACTATAATCCTAATTATAATCCTAACTAATAAGATCCTCTATAACTATCCTAGCCTACGTCTAGCTTCTAACTAATATAGAACTAACTTAATTAGAATACTAGATACCCTATATTATACTAATTTAACTAGAATAGATATAATAACTAGTCTAGTTAAGATTAGAAGCTAGTCCCTAAGAACTAACGTCTTAGATAGAATAATAATAATAACTAGAATTAGAATACTCCCGTAAAGGCAAACTAGGCTTAATAATAACTATAAGAGCAGTCCGCATACTATAGAGAGATAACCCTATTATCTTCTTTATTATCTTATAATACTCTATAGTATAATAACTACTAATCCCTATTAGTAGCTAATAATACGGATAAGCCTTACGTAGTAACCTATAATAACTTTATCTATATAGAAGCTACGCTTAAATAAATTAAGCTAGGTAGTAATTTCTAGAACGAGCCTACCCTATAACTAGCCAAAAATACCGCTTCTATAAATAATAATTCCCTAGTAATAACTAACTATATAAGCACGTTCGAAGTAACTATATATCTAATACTCGAGTAGCTAACTCTATAGCATAGTTTAGAGATTCTTAAATAACTAATCTACCTATAACTACTTATATAGTAACTAAGCCTCCTATCTAAATTATATCGTTAGTTAATATATCTACCTAGATTAGAGCTAGATTTAGCTTTTAATTATAGTTATACCTATAATACTAGATTATAACTAACCCGAACTAACCCTCTACCTAATTCGATATCTATAGAGATACCGGATGCTTATCCTCCCTACTAGATAGAACTATATTTAACTAATACTAGCCTATAACTAATATTCGCATTCGATCTATACTACTTATAGTTAAAGGTATTAGTAAAGATACCTATTATATAGATTAATATATAGTTCTAGATCTATATTTTTAGGGTATCTAACTTTCTACTAGCAAACCTACTATAGCGTCTATCTAATAAGAAGTATCTATTATAGATAACCTATTAGCTAACCTACTTATTAGTATAGATTATCTAGGTCCTAAGTAATTCGATATCCTTAATAGCAAGGGCTATACTATAATTAGTTTATACGGCATTAAGATCCTGATAGTAGTATAGCGTAACGAAGCCCGCTATAAAGCTAGAGTATTAGCTAAGGATATAACTATAATACTAGCTAATATTACTATACGAGTACCCGTATATTATACGATCTCAAACTATAATATATAATAATAAGACCTACTATTCGAGCCTACTAATTTACCTATTTTATCCTATATAATATTAATAGATATATCCTTATTAGAAATCCTCGTTTTAAACGATACTATATTAACTAGAAAAGCATATCATTAATACTATACTTATTTAATAATAGGCAATTTAAAAGCATCTAACTAGCGTTAAGATCTATAATTACTAACTAGATACCGAACGTCTCACTATACTAATTAATAAATTTGCCCACGTTTTTACTAATACTAGTTTTACTAATATCCCTGAAGATTAATAACTATGCGTTTACTTTAAGCCTAATTAGGATAAGTAAATACTAAAAAAGTATAAAATCTACCCTTTAGGAGGACCCGAACGAGATATCGTTAAGTATATTATTAATAAACTAGGCCCCAAACTATACCGCATAATAACCTAAGTACTATTTATATTCCTAGTATTTATTATTTAGCGAGAATAACTTATATCTAACGAGACTACGTTATCTAGTAAAACCTTAATAACCTCGTTATAATCCGCTATAATAAATAAGAAGAAGTAGAACCGAAAAGGCTATATAATTATTAATATATAACTACTAAATAATATAACTCTTATAGACGCCTACCTAATAAAAACATAGGATAATATTATTACTAAATATACTAACGCGACGCATATCTCTATATTTAATATTAAGCTCGGAATTACGCCGCAGCCCCTTTGCAAAAAGACTATAATAAATTCACCTAGTTCGTAGGTATAATTCGGGAAATACTATATAGGTATTTTAACTTATACCCTCTACTAGTTAAGGAAAATAATATAGGAACCCTATACGTTCCTACTACTCGTAAGCAAACCCTCGTATAAAGTTAGATGCGCGCTATACTAGGGCTAATTATATCGGAGCTAAATAGGCTACTAAGGCTCTTATAGCCTAGAAATACCCTCGCTAAACCTTCTAGTAAGGTGCTATAAAAGCTACTATATAAGATAACTTCTTAACCTAAAAGGTCGACCTTCTAGTAAGGTACTACGAACGCTACTATATAAGAGGTAACTCCTTAACTAAAGAAGTCTTTCCTAAGAGGTTCTTATAGCTAGAAGCATAAGAAGCTCTGCTATAAGTAGGGCTTTATACCTCTCCCTCTTCCTTATCCTTATCCTTATAACCTATAATAAATCCTTAATTATATTAGCACTAGACCTTATATATAAAAACGCTAAGCCTGCGCGAGGTATGCCCTTTAATACTAATAATATATAAGAGCTCGCTAGAGAGTTTAGTATTAATATAATTAATAAAACCCGCTCCTTCTTTAACTACTCTATTATATATAGAGAGCGTATTATTAGTATAGCCCTTAAGAGGGCTCTTATTAATACCCCTAGAGGGGATACTTACTATTATATTATAGCTAAGTAAGTAGACTTAGTAGCGGAAGCTAGGTAGGTCGTTATATACCCTATAGAGTAGCCCTTCTTCGAGCAGGTCCTCCGTACTATTAAGGTAGAGGTAGCCTAGGCCCCTTAGGGGAATATTAGTAAATATAGCTTGCGCTAACTGCTTATAGAGAGAGCGTTGCTAATAATAGTATAGCGAAGGCGTTAGCTAACCCGATTAAATAAGAGGATAAAGATAGTAATAACTTCTAGCGGATAAAGTAATAATAGAGGTAGTATTAGTAGCGCAGGTAGTATATAAGAGGAAAAGTCAATAGTTTCGTAGTTTAAATAATTAAAAACCACGTTATTATTAATATAAAGTTAAAGATCGTGAGGCTATCTAGTAGGGTATATATAAGTATAGCTATAGTTAGGAAAGTTACGATCATATAACTAAAGGCTATATATTATCAGGAGGCGCGGAGTTAGAAGGTCTATTATACTTAAGTAGGTAAAATCACTATATAGTGGCTAGAGGCCCTATATTTGATATAATAGCGTTCTACTACTAATAGTAAGTATATCCTATATCTTAATAAGCCTTTATAATTATTACCTATAAAGGATAATTCACTTTTAAATACCCTATAATAAGATATAAGAATAGCAACGCCTATATCTAATAAGAAATAGATTCTATTCTATCTAAATCTAATGCTAACTTATATTATAATAATATCGTTATCGCTGTAAAAGGCCTTATCTTACCGACCTATATAATATACTCTAAGCCCTATTATACGTTAATATCTTATTAGGACCTAATAAATTATATATTAGCTTCCCTATAGTATTAGTATTAGGAAAAATAGTTAACTCCTTTAGCCTTCTAACGCCTATAGCTAAACTAGAAGCAATAAAGGTTATTAAATTCCCTACGATATTATATTTACTTGAATACTTCCTTAGTCTTATATCTAGCTTACAATACTATATCCTATAATACAGTTAAATCGCTAAGCTACTAGAAGACTAGAAGACGATACTATTATATACCTATAAGTAACTAAATAATAATAGTATAATAAAGACTAAAAAAATATCTAAACTAGTACGAAAAGCCTAGGTAATAGCTATTAATATATTAATACTAATAGCAAAGGAATCTAACGCTTTTTAGGTACTTAAGGAAGTACTAATAGTTAACTTAGTACTTATATTTTTCTCACCTAAATAATAACTCTATATTAAATTCAACGTATTATCTAATAGCTTCAGCGTTTAAGTCTTTTATATTAAGGATTTAGTTATACTAACGCTAGGATATAACTAATACCCCCCACGTAACGCTATTAAGCTAATCGCCTTTATATTATATATATTAAGCGACGCTAAGAAATAATACTAGTCGATAGAACTTAAAGTAGTAGGATATATATAGACTATATCTAAGACCGAATACTAGATCTAATTTATATAGATAACGCTTATAGTTATATTTATAAACTATAAAGCTATTATTAATATCTAGTCTCGTTAAGTTAACGATATTACTAACTTAACTATATATACTATAGCTAATAAAAAGCTTATCCGAGCTATAGAGTATATATTATAGTTCGAGATCTATATTATCTATAAGCCTAGAAAGGACTATTTAGTTCCTAACGCGTTAAGCCGACTCCCTACCAATAATACTACGCTAAACGACGCCCCTAGCGTATTAGATATTCTACCTAATAACTACTCTATAGACCTCGTATTTATAGCTATATCTAATAACGATTAGAAACCCTCTATTCGTAATCTAATTCACAACGATTAACTAATCTATTTACTACTTATATAAGAACGACCTCTATTAGAACCTATTAAGATCGCAGGAATCCTACTTAAGACTATACCTTAGCAATAGCTAGTAGCTATAATTATTAAAATTACACCCGACTTTAAAAAAAAACTATAGGATAGCTATAAATTAGACCTAGTATAGTAGAAGATACTTAATATTATCCAGAATAACACTAAGTTAGAACTAGATAACCGCGCTAACCTGCTATTTTAAATTAAATAAGGACTACTATAAAAGATAGATATTAACTATATCCTATAACTCTATACCCCGAGATCCTATTTTCTAGATATCTTCGACTCTATCTATAATAGTAATTATCTTAGCTATAATAAGCTATCCGAATTTATATTATAATATTATATATATAACGGTCTTAAGTAACTATAGGACTACTTTCATAACTATCTATAATATAAGATATTCTAAATCCGACGTTATAAGGCCTATAGTAACCTATAACCTATATTACTACTACCCTGCCTATACTATATAATATCTATTAACTTTATATTAGCGCTACCCCTATCTAATAAAGGATTTAATTTAGCTCTTATCTTAGTTTATAAGCTATCTAAAGAAATATTTATAATCCCTAGTAGTATAACTAATACTACTAAAATCTAGGGAATACGACTCGCACGTTAACTAATATCGTCTAACTAGGGATTCCCTAAAGTTATTATCTTAGATCGAGATCCTAAGTTTCTTTCTATAATATAGAAATTAATATAGTATAAGACCGGCATAATATTATTATTAATATAGTATAAGACCGGCATCATATTATTATATATAACTATATACTACCTATAGACTAATAGATAAATAGAACGTATAATATAAGCTATTTAAATTAGCGATATATTACTACTTCTACTCCCTTAAAAGCCCTAAATAATAGCTAACCTATCTCCTACGCCTCGAATTCGAATTTAGCTATAGCCGATTAGTATTAATATAATTATCCCCGAACGAAGTCGTTAAGGGATTTACTCCTAATAATATCCTACTACTAATAATAAGGGATATAATATTAATAGCTATTAAATAGCCTATAACCTGACTTTTAGCACACGACGCTATTGCTATTATAGTAATTATAATAAAATAGTATTATAATAGACGATATATAACTAAATTCTTTAACGTTAATAATAGGGTCTACCTAAGACTATATAAAGGCTATAATATACTATAAGCTATAATTATAGGACCTAAATATAGATAACACTATGCAGGCCTATTCGCTATTAAAGAGCGTATTAGTAGATCCGCTTACTAACTAATATTACCTCCCTACTTTAAAATCTATAATATTATCTCTATTAATTATCTAGAACTAGCTACCCGACTTAACCTATATAGATAATAACTACTACTAATCCCGCCTATCTCTACTAAGGATTAGTTATTAATACCCGACGATATTATATAATAACGTAATATTAAATCTAGTAAGTAATACCTTATTACCTACTAATACTTAGGCCCTAACTATAACTAATAGGTATTATAATCTAACTTAGCTAAATATAATAACTACGACGACCTCCTGCGATAATAGGATAAGATTAGATAGACCTGACGATAATTAAGGATAGATAACCTATAACGAAGACGGATTTTAGATTTTAGTAGTAAGGGTACTGCATTTTAGAGGAGGGTAGACTATTATACTAGCCTATAGGGCACTATATTATATAAGTACTAATATATAGATATATCCGCCTATTAGGTATCTATAGTTAGTAATATAAGTATTATATATATACCTAAGGGATACCCTTATATAAAAGGTCGACCTACTAGCAAGGTACTAAAGGTGCTACGAATACTACTATACGAGAGGTGACTCCTTAACTAAAGAGGTCTTTCCTAAGAGGTTCTTATAGCTAGAAGTAGAAGAAGCTCTACTACTATAAGCAGGGCCTTATACCTCTCCCTCTTCCTTATCCTTATCCCTATAACCTATAATAAATCCTTAACTATATTAGTACTAGACCCTATATATAAAAACGCTAAGCCTGCGCAAAGCACGCCCTTTAATACTAATAATATATAAGAGCTCGCTAGAGAGTTTAGTATTAATATAATTAATAAAACCTGCTCCTTCTTTAACTACTCTATTATATATAGAGAGTATATTATTAATATAGCCCTTAAGAGGGCTCTTATTAATATCCCTAGAGGGGATACTTATTATTATATTATAGCTAAGTAAGTAGACTTAATAGTAGAAGCTAGGTAGGTTATTATATACCCTATAGAGTAGCCCTTTTTTAAGCAGGTCTTCTGCACTATTAAGGTAGAGGTAGCCTAGGCCCCTTAGGGGAACGTTAGTAAGTATAGCTTATACTAACTACTTTAATATAGAGAGAGCGTTGCTAATAACGGCATAGGAAAGATAGTAACGACTTCTATAGATATTATACTAGCGGACGAAGCGGTAATAGAGGTAGTATTTAATAGTAGCGTAAGTAGTGCGCGAGAGGAAAAGTTAATAGTTTTATAGTTTAAATAATTAAAAACCACGTTATTATTAATATAAAGTTAAAGATCGTGAGGCTATAGATATATATAAGTGCGGCTATAGTTAGGAAAGGTAGTTAGTAATTATAATTATATAACTAAAGGCTATATATTATTAGGAGGCGCGGAGTTAGAAGGTCTATTACACTTAAGTAAGTAAAATCACTATGCCGTAGCTAGAGGCTAAAACCTTAGCTCTTATATCTAGTAGAAAGCTTATAGCTATTATATAACTATATAGTTTACTGCCTTATATATTATATTCCCTTTTATAGTTTCTTATTATAGTATTTATAGCTTAGAGCTACTATTAAAAACTATAGTATTTATAATATCTATATAGCCCTTCTAGCTCCTTCTTATTAGGGGGCTAGCTATAGGATCCCTGTAGGGGAAGGGATAGTTTAGTATTAGCTATAAGACCCTCTCTTACTTCTAGATACTAAATATTCTAATAATACAATTAAAAATAGTTACTACTATTTAAGTAAATTACTTCTATAAATAGGTAATATATATTTAAAGCCTTAATCTAAGGCCTTTAGCTACTATATAGTGATTTTACCTACTTAAGTATAATAGAACTTCTAACTCCGCGCCTCCTAATAATATATATAGCCTTTAGTTACGTAATCCTCTCCTAACTATAGCTGCACTTATATATACCTATAGCCTTATAATCTTTAACTTTATATTAGTAATAACGTAGTTCTTAATTATTTAAACTATAAAACTATCGACTTATCCTCTCGCGCACTACCTACGCTGCTATTAAATACTACCTCTATTACTACTTTATCCGCTAGTTATTACTATCTTTATAGTCCTCCTATTTAATAGGGTTAGCTAACGCCTTTATAGCTATGCTATTATTAGTAACGCTCTATCTATATTAAAGTAGTTAGTATAAGCTATACTTACTAACGTTTAAGCCCTAATAGGCCTAGGCTACCTCTACCTTAATAGTATAGAGGACCTACTTAAAGAAGGGCTACTCTATAGGGTATATAATAACCCCTAGCTTTTAGTATTAACTTTACTTACTTAGCTATAATATGATTATAAGTATCCCCTATAGGGGTATTAATAAGAGCCCTCTTAAGGGCTATATTAATAATATACTCTCTATATATAATAGAATAGTTAATAAAAGAGCAGGTTTTATTAACTATATTAATACTAAACTCTCTAGCGATCTCTCTCGCGCGTTATTAATATTAAAGGGTATACCTTATATAAGCTTAGTATTTTTATATATAGGATCTAGTATTAATATCTTTAAGGATTTATTATAAGTTATAGGGAAAAGGAAGAGGGAGAGGTATAAGGCCCTAATTATAGAGCTTCTTATACTTCTAGTTATAAGAACCTCTTAGGAAAGATCTATTTAGTTAAGGAGTTATCTCTTATATAGTAATATATATAATACCTTGCTAGAAGGTTAACCTTTTAAGTTAAGGAGTTATCTTATATAGTAGCTTTTCTAAGCTATAAGAGCCTTAGTAGCCTATTTAGCTTTAATATAATTAGCCCTAGTATAGCGCCTATCTAACTTTATAATATTTAGAGGGTATGCTTCTAAGTAGGAATACATAGGGTTCTTATATTATTTTCCTTAACTAATAGAAGGTATAGGTTAAAATACCTATATAGTATTTTCCGAATTATGCCTATAAACTAGGTAAATTTATTACAGTCTTTTTATAAAGGGGCTATAGTATAACTCCAAACTTAATAAAAATAATCTAATTTATCTATAATAGTAAAATAAATAAACTACCTGATCTAGTAAACCTTATAGCTTTAGAATTGGAATAAAGAGTCATAAAAAAGGTTTAGCATTATAACCGTTATTTATATAGAAAGGATAGATTTATAAGATTAAATTTAGAGTTATTATAACTAGAGAGCGCTAGCTATAGCTAGCTCTAAGGAGAGACCTTCTATTAGCAAGGTTTCGCTATATATAGAATAACTCTAATTAGTAATACTATATTACCTATTCTCTATTTTAGTATTCTAAGACTAATTATAGCTTTAATATATATATAAGGGCCTAAAGATACTAGGGAATATATAGAAAGGAATAGGATAGGAAAGAGAGGTTTATAGAGAAAGAATAGCTAGGATAGGTAGAATAAGCTATAGGAGCTTATAGCGCGTCTTTGATTATATATTACTAGGTAAAGGTATAAAGGGGTATTAGGGTAGGGGGGGAATAACCTAATAAAAATAGTAGAACCTAAGGTAGAGAAAGGATTAAATATAACTCTTCTAGTACGATATTAACTATAGTATATAGTATTTAATATAAGCAAATAGTATAGTAATCTCTTTATATAATACTCTCCTCTTAATATATACTCTATTATATACCTCCTACTCTTATTAGAGGTATATATACTAAGAGTGATAAAGAGGGATGGAAGGTAAGTATGCTATAGGCTATACTAATAAGTAGCTTTTTATTTTTATAGCTTATATACTACTTAGAATCTATAGGTGCCTTATAAAGAAGTAATACTAATAAGCTATATCTACTTAAGCTATATATATATCTCTAGTAATAACTCCAAGCTACTTACGCCCTTAGATCTAACTTTATAATAAGGGCTACCTTATATACTACTTAAAATATATAACGTGATTTATTAGTTAGCTGCGCACTTTTTCCACGACCCGCTTAGTTATTAATTACTTATATATTTAACGCGTAATTACTCTATAACTATAAGACTAATTTACTTATAAGAAGATAAAATCCTTCTTATTATTCAGGCGATCTAAATAATATATACTATAGGCTAGGCCTCTGGCCACTGCATAGTGATTTTACCTGCTTAAGTGCAACAGACCTTCTAACTCCACGCCTCCTAATAATATATAGCCTTCGGTTACGTGATCTTGCCGACTACCTTTCCTAACCATAGCTGCACTTATACGTGCCTATTAATAGCCTCACGATCTTTAACTTTATATTGATAATAACGTAGTTTTTAATTATTTAATAGACTACGAAACTATTAACTTTTCCTCTCGCGCACTACCCGCGCTACTAATACCGCCTCTATTACTGCTTTATCCGCTAGAAGTTATTACTATCTTTACTATGCTATCGTTAGTAACGCTCTCTCTATTAGTTAGCACAAGCTATACTTACTAACCCCTAAGGGGCCTAGGCCGCCTCTGCCTTAATAGTGCGGAGGACCTGCTCGAAGAAGGGCTACTCTATAGGGTATATAATAACCCGCCTAGCTTCTACTACTAAGTCTGCTTACTTAGCTATAATATAATAGCGAGTATCCCCTCTAGGGGTATTAATAAGAGCCCTCTTAAGGGCTATACTAATAATATGCTCTCTATATATAACGGAGTAGTTAAAAAAGGAGCGGGTTTTATTAATTATATTAATACTAAACTCTCTAGTAAGCTCTCGCGCGTTATTAGTATTAAAGGGCGTGCCTCGCGCGGGCTTAGCGTTTTTATATATAGGGTCTAGTGCTAATATAGTTAAGGGATAAGGAAGAGGGAGAGGTATAAGGCCCTACTTATAGTAATAGAGCTTCTTATACTTCTAGCTATAAGAACCTCTTAGGAAAGACCTCTTTAGTTAAGGAGTTACCTCTTATATAGTAGCGTTTACCTTACTAGAAGGTTAACCTTTTAGGTTAAGGAGTTATCTTATATAGTAGCTTTTACCTTACTAGAAGGTTTAGCGAGGGCGTTACTACGAGAGCCTTAGTAGCCCGTTTAGCTCTAATATAATTAGCCCTAGTATAGCGCGTATCTAACTTTATATAGTAATATTTAGAGGGTTTGCTTATAAGTAGTAGGAATATATAGGGTTCCTATATTATTTTCTTTAACTAGTAGAGGGTATAGGTTAAAATACTTATATAGTATTTCCCAAATTATACCTATGAACTAGGTAAATTTGTTATAGTCTTTTTACAAAGGGGCTGCGGCGTAATTCCGAACTCAATAGATAGGGTAGTTATACTCTATAGGGGAGAGCTCCTATAAGTAGGATACTATAAGGCGCCTAGTACTGTCTAGCTTAATCTAGGAGAGTACCCCTCTTAATATAAATTCTATATAATTAGTCTTAATAATAGTTTTATTTTCTAAGTTAAACTACTAGAGTACTAGCTAGGTACTAAAGAGCTACTTAAGCTAAGAGAAAGCTTTTCCCTAGTTATCCCCCTATTAGAATATTGTATTCTTCTTAATAAGCTCTATAAATAGCCTAATTATACCCCTATACTCTAATATAAATCTATTATAATAATTTATAAACCCTAGGAAGCTTTAAATACCTTTTAGAGAGATAGGGGGTAGCTACTTAGTAATTACTTAGAGTTTTTTAGGGTTATAAGAGAGGCTCTCTCTAGTAGTTATTATAAACCCTATATACTTAATCTTCTTTACTAAGAACCTATACTTTATAGAATTAAGGTTTAGCCTAGTATTTACTAGCCTCTAGAGGACCTCTTAGACCTTTCTCTTATAGTCTTCCTTTATTCTATTAGAGTAAATTAATATATTATCTATATAGGTAGTAATGAAGTTATTAAGGAAGTCCTATAGGGTATTATTAATATATTACTAGAAGCTAGTAGGGGCGCTATTTAAGCTAAATAAGTAAACTCCTTCCTTAAATAACTAATACTAGGTATAGAATATAGTTCTCTCTTAGTACCTCTCTACTACCCTTAACTTATAAAAAGCTATTACTATATCTAGCTTAATATAATACTTAGCTATACTTACCTAATATAATATCTTAGAGATTAATAAGAGGGGGTAGTAATCTTTCTTAGTAATTATATTAAGAGCTCTATAATTAATATAAAAGTGAATTCCTCTACCTAGCTTCCTTATAAAGAGTATTAATACCCTAGTAAGTAAGCTACTAGCCTTAATAAACCCTTTATCTAGGAGGTCTTATAAGATTTATTTTAGTACTAATAGCTCTTCTCTTAATATACTATAGAGGGGGCCCTAAGGGAGTAATAGATCCCTTCTATTTAGTCCTAGTATAAGGTTAATCTAGTAGTCTACTCCTAGTTACCTAGGGGGTAATAAGTAAGCCTTATTAGGGTTAAATAGGTTAGGAAACTCCCTTAAGACCTAGTCTAGTAGATAGTATTATTAATCCTCCTTTAGTCTTAGGTTTAAGGCTTTTTTAATATTAGATAAGCTAATAGCTTATACTAGTACCTCTTTAGTACCCTCCTAATACTTACCTTATTATTTTACTAAGTATTAGTAGATTATAGAGAATAAGGGTATATTAAGGAACCTTATAGCCCTTATTTCTTTTATAAGGGGTATTTCTTTTTAATCCTTTAGGTATAGCCTAACTTACCCCCTCCTATAGTATACTTAGTAAGCTATAGCGTTATAAATAACCTAGTTCTATTCTATCTAGGGGCGCCCTAAGAGGATATTAGGGTCTAAGCTATTAATTATATATATAAAGATATACTAAGTATAGCTACCTATTTCTAAGTTAAGCCCTATTTTATCTAGACTATTACCTAGTAATAATCTACTAAGTATATATCCCTCTATTAGTTAGTATCCTTTCTTAATATATAGAAAGCAAAGGTATTAGGCTAGGGAATAGTAAATTATTATATAAGTATTACTCTTAATATCTACTAGGGTATAAGCTAGATATCTTTTATTAACTCTAACTTAAATAATAATAAGCTTATTATTACCTAGTTATTCCTATTTATATTCCTCCTAACTTAATATTTCCTTTTTAGTAAGCTCTAGGGCTTAATCTCGCTCTAGAGTTAGTCTTTTCTTAACTTCTTATCTTCTTTTAAGGAGTTAGCTACTACTTAATAATTATTTATAATCTTATAATATATTAGTTCTTCCTTTAAGGTCTTTATATTTATAACCCTAGGTAGCTAGTCCTCCTTACTAAGGTAGTACTAGGTAATATAACTTCTAACCTTATAAGTATAATAAGTATAAGAGTCCCTTATACCTTTCTAAGGTTATTAGTATTATACTAGGGAGGTACCTAAGGAGGACCTAGAGCTTTAGTAGTTATAGTATCTCGCTTGCTTAACTTATAAGATATATATAGCTCTAGTTATATAGGTATCCCCCTTAGTACCCTTAGTACTGAGTTTGTAATAAGTTACTAGGTAATTACTAAAGACCTTCTAGCGCTCTGCTTTCTATATAATACTTTAAACCTTTAAAGGCTAGCTATTATAATTAGCTAGTAAGTTAATAGTAATTAGCTAGTCCCTTAGCCTAGGGGTAAGGGAGGCCTCTAGAAGCGAGATCTAGACTTAGCTTAGCTAGTTTATACTACTTATCTTAGCTAATATTTACTTAAATCTTAGTACGAAGGTTACTAGGGCCTTATTCTCTTTTTATTAGAAGGTCTATAGTTAGGCTATAGCTTATAATCAGATATTAGGGTCCTTATAAGTCTAATTAAGGTAAGTTATAAAGTCCTCTAAGTTATATTATTTACTATCCCCCCTAGCTCTATAGAAAGTAAAGACTACTTATTAGGGAGTAGTATCTAAGTAGGAGTTAATAAGGTACTATACCTCTATCTTTATAAGGTAAAATACCTTATTAATAGCGATTCTATATCTTATTTACTATACCTAGGAGGTATATTCTTTCTACTTACTTAAAAGCTTTAGGAGTAGGGGTAGTAGCTTCTAGTATATAATATCAGGTATTACTAGGGTTATACTAGTAGTACTTATAGGGGTCTATATGGCTATATATTAGCTATTGCCCTACTTAACCTCCTATAACTATTACTAGAGGGACTCTATTACTACTATTAAATTAGCTTATAATAGCTTATCTTAAGTTTTAGCTATATTATTATTAGTTATCTTACTAACTAGTAAGGAGTAGCGCTCTACTTATTATTATTATTAAAGTAATAAGCTTAAATATATAAGGGGTTAAACCCGAGTTTATTTAATAAAAGGTCGCTATAATATTATTTATTTAAGCTAGAGGGGAAAAGGGGAAGTTTTCCTCTCTAGTAGAGATTTCGCTAGTCTATAGGAGACTACTAGGTAAGCCCTAGGTAAGCCCTAGGTAGCTCTCTAGGCGGTAAGCCTAGGTAGAAGCCTAGGTAGGCTTAACCCGGGCGTAGCCTATAACACTAGCTACTAGCTCCCGCTCTTATTAGAGGTATATATACTAATAGAGATAATAAGGGATAGGAGGTAAGTATGCTATAGCCTATATTAATAAGTAGCCATTTATTTCTATAGCTTATATACTACTTAGAATCTATAGGTACCTTATAAATAAGTAGTACTAGCGAGCTATATCTACTTAAGCTAAGTATTTCTAGTAATAGCTTTAAGCTCTAACTTAATAACGAGGGCTAGCTTATATACTAGTTAAAATCTATAAGTACCTTATAAAGAAGATAAGTAAGTAGGTCCTAGAAACCTTAAAGGTAGTTCTTATTAATAAGGGCCTCGCGCTATATTCTAAGGTTTTATTTACTTAGTCTAGTTATAGCTAACTCTATTTAATAGTAATAAGGGTATAAATATATTAATAAGTATTCGTTATCTACTTAAAGAAATAGAGTTTCTTATTAGGATATATAGTAAGGATAATTACTAGATAAGTAAATAGTATAGTAGTCTCCTTATATAATACTCTCTTTCTAATATATAGACTTTTCTATACCTCCTGCTCTTATTAGAGCTATATATACTAAGAGAGATAAAGATAGATAGGAGGGTAAGTATACTATAAGCTATACTAATAAGTAGCTTTTTAGTTTTATAGCTTATATATTACATAGATTCTATAGGTATCTTATAAAGAGATAGTATTACTAAGTTATATCTACTTAAGCTAAATATCTCTAGAGATGAGTTTAAGCTCTAACTTAATAATAAGGGCTAGCTTATATACTACTTAAAATCTATAAGTACCTTATAGAAAAGATAAATAAGGAGGTCTTAGAAAGCTTAAAAGTAGTCCTTAATAATAAGGGCCTCGCGCTATATTCTAAGATTTTATTTACTAAGTCTAGTTATAGCTAACTCTACTTAACCTTAATAAGGGTATGAATGTATTAGTAAATACCTATTATATACTTAAAGAAATAGATCTCTTTATTTGGATTTATAGTAGGGATAATTACTAGATAAGTAAATAATATAATATACTCTTGATATAGTACTCTCTTCTTAATATATAGTCTTTTATATACCTCCTGCTCTTATTAGAGCTATATATACTAAGAGAGATAATAAAAAGTAAAGGGTAAGTATACTATAAGCTATAATAAGGAGTAGCTATTTACTTTTATAGCTTATATACTACTTAAAATCTATAGATATCTTATAAAGAAGATAAGTAAGGAGATCCTTTAAAGATTAAAGGCGATTTTTAATAACTATATAAACTAAAAGTAGTTCTTAATAACTACCTTATATTATACTTTAAAGTTTTATCTCCTAAGTCTAGTTATAGCTAACTCTACCTAACCTTAATAAAGGCGTAAATATACTAGTAAGTACCCGTTCCTAATAGCTATTAGTTAGAGCCTTACTATATATATAAGGGCTATTTATAAAGAGCTAAGAGGAGCTAAGAAGAGCTAAGAAGAGCTAAGAAGAGCTAAGAAGAGCTAAGAAGAGCTAAGAAGAGCTAAGAAGAGCTAATAAGAGTTATATAGATTTACCTAAGCTATATAGACCTATATCTATCTAGACTTAGGACGAATTAGCTTAATTCTTTAAAGGACTAATTAGATTCGAGCTTTTAATATATAGGGTTTTAATAGTAGTAAGACCTTTTTCTTTCTTAGGCAGGCCTAGCTTCCTAAAAGGTAAAGATTAACCGTCCTAACGGAAGGCATTATAACACCCTAATAATATAAGATAAACTCCTACCCTAGAATAGAGAGGTAATAAAGAGTAAGATTATAAGGTATTAATAGGAAGTAGAATCCCTCTTATATATAATTGTAATAACTAGACCTAATATCTTATTTATACTTAGTAGACGCGCTTGATTTAACTAAAGCCACGGGCCTCGTTATTATATAATAATAGACTACGTTATATATTATCTTATATATATATAAAGGGATTATACCTAGAATATAGAGTCCCCGAGGGATAAACTAAAGGCCTCGACGTAGTATTAAACGTAAGTCTTACTAATAATACCTTAAGTAAAAAGAGCTTATAACTATTTACTATAAAGCTATTTAGAGGGATAATCTTATAGAGGGTAAATAAGTAGAGTATAATTATAATATTAACTATAGAAGTAGAGCTTCTAGCCCTCATATAAGTAGTAAAAGAGGGACTATTTATAAGTTAGCTAGTTATAGCCCTATATGTCTCTCTCTTAAATAATAAACCTCTTATATTTATAAGCATAACTATTAATATCATACTAAAGGTTATAATCTAATATAATTACTTATAAACTATAAGCCTCGTTATAAAAGAGATAGTTTAGCTATAAATAAGACTCCGCTATATTAATATTTATAACTACTGGCTATAATAAGAGGTTAACGAGGGATATATTAAGGTTATTTATACCCCTTTAGTAGAATTAATAATAGATAGCCTTATTAAGACCCTCCTATAATAGACTTATAAGAGGTTTATTATAAAATTAGGCCTTATTAATAAAGTTATACCTAAATATACAGACCTAGAGGAAGGAGGAGTAGCATAAAGCTACTAGTAGTATCAGACCTAGAGTAGAGTAAATCCAACGCCTATAAGTAAAGGGGCGCCTTATTAATACTAATTACTATTAAATTAACTTACTAAATACTACTATAACGATAACCTTATAACTTCCCTTACTAATATAATAACTCTAATTGAATGATTTTTGGGTAAGTAGTAGTAGTTCATCTAATAAATAATATATACCTCTAAAGCTATCGCTTGGGAGAAACGCCCTATATTTAGGGTATTATTAGCTTACTTACCTAGTTATTAAGATTAGAGCTTTTACTAGGAAACCTATACCTTATAGTTGAATACTATATAAAGTTATTGCTGGTATAAAATATAAGAGATTATATAGCTAAACAAGCTCTCTAAGTATAAGTAACTTTAGTCCTCTTTGCTTTTTCTTATAATATATAATAACCCCTTCTCTAAGCTAATAAAGCTCCTAAAGAGTAGTAGTAATAATACTTTATTATTAATAAGAATACCTTATTAAGATATCTCATAAGAAGTAGGATTAAATAGAGAATATTATAATACCTATATACTAAGAATTAAGATTATCCCTATAGTAATATAATAAAGCATTAACCTAGCTAACCTAGCTATTAGCTATAAAAAGTAAGATATCTAACTCCTTAGAAGCCTCTCCTTTTTAGTAATTCGACTCTCCTAAGACCTCCTTATCGCTATAAAGCCTTAGGTAGAGAAGCTTATAATATAAGGGAATAGGGAATAAAGGGAAGGGCTAGTAACGCTTTAAGCTAATTAACTACTATCTAAATAATCTTATAATAGTATAAGGATAATAATAAAGGGATAATCCCTAGGACATTATAAATACTCTTAACTATACCCTTATAAGTATTATTATTAAGGGTCTAAGGCTAACCTCTTAGATAGCCTACTAACTGATAAACTTAAGGATATAAGAAAAATATTAGAAGGGATTATTATAAGTAATATTAGGCGCTTATATATATAGGTATATAGGAGTATTGAAGATAATTAAAGCGAAGTATTAGATAACTTTAATTATACTAGATTTAAGCGACTTAGTATTAATTAGTAAAGTTAGCTAACGTGGTTTATTAGTTAGCTGCGCATATTAGTCAGCCGCGCACTTTTTCCTAGACCAGCTTAGTTATTAACTACTTCTATATTTAATATATAATTACTCTATAACTATAATACTAATTAATGTAAGCACGGCTATGTGAATAGAAAGAGAGGTACAAAAGTCCCGGTGATAATATAGATGTATATCAGGTGGGGAATGATATGATAGAGTGATCTTTCTGGCTTATTTCGTAATATTTAAATAGAGAGGAGAATGTAGTTATAAATAATAATATATTTCGTATTATAATACGTTGATTATACCTTAAGAACTAGGTCTAAAGAGCTAGGGGAAAAGGTAGGTATTAATAGTTAATATTCTCCTAATCCCTTAGAAGGCTCGGAAGTACTATTAAAGTATAATATAGTTAGTTTAAACGTAATATAGCTAGTTTTAGCTAGTTTAAACCCTATATATCGTATTAATATATAAAGCCTTCTGAGCTAAATCTTAATAGATTTAGGTAAACCTTAAGTTCTGATTTTACTTTAGTATCCCAGATAAAGGTATAACCCTTTATCCTATAGTATATAACTATATACCATTCGATACGGAATAGGATAAGGATTTGGAATATATCCTTTATTTTCTTATACCTCTAATGGTTATAGAGATATAGGGCTATAGAGATAAAATCCAATTCTATTTCCTATATACCCCCTTAAGGTATATATATTTTTAAATATATTATACCTTACCATTAGGAAGTAGATAGGAGTATAAGAATACGAGTAGGTATTATGAGGAAAGAAATAAAACCTTATAGTAAAAAAATAAAAAGATAAAAAATATTATAACGGAAAGCCTCTAATAATTTAATTTAATATCTAATATATATATATTAGTATTATTATGTATAGGTAAAAAACCCTTAGATATAATATTTAGTCTAGTCTGAACTAGCTCTAGAATGTTTCTTCTAATAGGCTTAGTTAATATATTAGCTATATTATCTTTAGATTTAACATAGAATAATTCTATTAAAATATCCTATATAGTATTTCTATTAAAATAGTATTTTACACTAATACACTTAGCTTTTTCATAAAGTTCTGGATTCTCTACTAGCTTTTAAGCTACTTAGTTATCTATTAAGACTTTTAGCCCTTAAAAAGGAATATTTATAGAAGCTTTATTTCTAATAAATCTATAGCCATTATATAAGTAAATAGCTTCCTTAATAGCTTCTACTAAAGCTATATATTTAGCTTCGCAGGTGCTTAAAGCAACTATCTTTTGCTTTATAATATTCTAGCTTAAAATATTATTTAAGCCTAAATTAAAGATATAGCCTAAAGTAGACTTTCTATCTTCTATATCTCCAGCCTAATTTAAGTCTAGAAATCCGATAATGTTAAAATTAGTTTTATTATTATAGTTATAATATAAACCTAAGTCTAGGTATTTATTTAAATATACCTAAACTCGGTTTAATATAATAATATAATCCTTAGAGGGATTACTTATATATGTTATATATCAATTAACTATATAAGTAATATTAGGTGTAGTTTTCAAGGCTAAATATAGAAGGGCTCCTATTTATTATTAATATATAGTTATATCTTCTTTAGAAGCAGTCTCTTTATTAGAAAGTAAATATTCTATATTTATATATAGGGTTATAACTAGGTATAACTTAGTTTTATTATACTTATTTAGTATTATATATATATATTAGGTTTAATATATATAAGGCTTTATTTTTCCTATCTATACTAATCCTATTTCTAAGAAAAGTAGCGAGAACCCCTAGTTTTTTTATTTTAATATACTTTAAAGTATTACTATAGATATAATCCATAGCTTTTTGATTTATAGCAATAGCTAATATATTATTTATATAACAAGCTAAAATAGCTTTATATACTTTAGTATTTAAAATAAATATAGCTTTATTATAAGGTGAAACTATAAAGCCTATATTTAATAATACTTCTTTTAAGTATTTATACTATAATCGAGGGCTTTGCTATAAACTATATAATACTTTCTTAAGCTCATAAACTAAATTAGTTTATTTATAGTTATTTCCTGAAAATTCTAGTTTCCTAGTTTTATTATTATATATAAAGCTAGTAGGTATTTTAGTATAGATTTCTTTATCTAGATTAGCTTAAATAAACGCTAGAGTAATATCAAATTATTCTATAACCTAGTCTAAAGTTATAGCTATATTGAATAATAGCCTATAGCTTTCGGGTCTATAGGTAGTACTAAAGGTTTCTAAATAATTAATACCTATATATTTATTAAGTTCCTATACTACCTAGCGGGCTTTATATCTAATAGGTATATTTTTAGTATTATATTTAATTTTATAAGCCTATCTACTACCTAGTTTATGGTTATTATAGTTAGGATTGATTATAGTCTAAGTATTCTATTTATATAAATTAGATATCTCCTCTTCTATAGCCTAAGTCTATTTAGATTTACTATCTAAATTTATAGCTTATTTATAGGTAGAGCGTTCTAATAAGGTATTCATACCTAATATAACTAAGGTATTTCTATTATAGTTATAAGAAGATAAAGTATCCTTTATTTAAGGGCAATCTTTTATAGTATAAAGTGCACTTTCTGCTTCTTCTACCTATTTATAGTCTTTAAAATCCTCAGGTGACTTATAGGGGATTTCAATAGTTAATTTGGACCTATTACTAGTATTTCTATTACTAGTATTATTATTACTAGTATTACTACTATTAGTAGTATTTTTATTATTTATAATATCTTTATCTTCTGGATTTAGACTTGGATTATTATCCTAGTTATTATAAAAGCCGCTAAGGTTATATAGATTATTATTTATTATATTATTTGAAGATAAAAACGTATTTTTATAGATCATTATATCTCTAACCTATATAGCCTTTCTTTTAGCTATATTATATACCTCATAGCTACTAGATCTAGAGTTAACTATTATAGCTTTAATAGCTCTATTATCTAGTTTCTTTACATTAGGATCTCTATTTTTATAATAGTATATATTACCCTATATTTCTATATAGGATATATCGGGTTAAGGATTATCTTTTAATTTATATAGAGTTTTATAGTTTATACTCCTATAAGGGGTTCTATTATATATATAGATAGTAGCTAAAAAGGCCTCTACCTATAGGTAGTTAGGTAGGTTTACTAGCTTTAGCATAGGTCTTATTCTATTTACTATAGTATATATAATATGTTCTATAAAACTATTAAGTTTATATATATAAGCGGAAGTAGTATTGTATTTTATACCGCTTTTAATATATTTAAAATCCATAGACTTATTATTAAATTTAGTACCTCTATTAGTACTAACTTCGTTTATTTTAAATATAATAGTTTTATATTGATTTTTATATTTAATAAAATATAGATATACTTCTAATTTCCTCTTAGTTTTTAATAGTTTTCTAAAAGCAAAACGGGTGTTTTTATTAATAAATATAAAGTAAAATATCTATAATTATTATAGGTTTTAGGTATTATAGGGCTATAAATCTCTATAGCTACCTTATATAAGTAAGGATAATCTTTTAGCCTATTTTTAGATATCTTATTTCTTCTATTTATAAATTTGCCTAATATATAGGCTTATAAGAAATCTTATTAATTTTAGATATATTATCCGTTATAAGTTTATCTTTACATAGTTATTTCAAAGCTTATATATTTATATAGCTAAGCCCTTTATACTATAGTAAAGCAGGAGTACCTTTAGTAGTTAAAGCATTTATAATATTACTTAAAAAAGTAGGATCTTCAATAACTTTAGTATTAAGATAGTATAGTTTATTCTTCCTACCCCCTTTAACTAATACTATATTATTAGGTATATTATATAATAAGGGAGTAGACTTCTAGACTATCAAAGCAATATTCTGCTTATCTAGTTAGGATTGGCTTATAAGATTAATACCTAACTTAGGTATATAATAATAGTTATATAATGTTATATATTAGTCCTATAGTAATTTGATAATTACATCTCCACAAGCTATAACATTTAGAGAATTAGCCTTTCCCTATTTAATACTCTTATTTACTTTATAAGGATTAATAAAGTAGTTTATATTATTAATAATATAAATAGTAGTACTAGTATTAAGATAGAATTGAATCGTATTATTATTTATATATAAACTATTATTATTCTTATATAAAAGATCTAGTAGTATATAACTTATAGTAGGCTTAGTATTTATATTAATATTATATAGACGGGTTATATTTATGTTTTTAAATTCAATATTATTATCTAAATCTATATCTATTTCTTAGGTAGATTTAGGTGATTTAACTTAAATAGTTTTAATTTCCTCTCCCTCTTCTTCCTCTATAACCTTAGCTATAAGGCTTTTAATTATTAGAGTAGTTATATTACTCTTTTGAGTAGTAGTAGGTTTAGGTTGAGTAACCCTATTATTATCCTTTTTCTTTAAAAGGGCTTTCTATCCTTTTAGAGCCTTATTAGAATAAAGATAGTAATAACCTTCTTCTAGATAACTAGGCTTCTTATAATCTTTATAAAATAAGCCTTTAGCCTTCTTATAGGACTTCTTCTTAGCCTTATTATAAGTAATATTATTACTGAAATCTTCTTTTCTCTTAGATTTATCTAATAAATTAGTAAATAAGGAGTCTAGAGTGTAGGTATCTAAATCCTTTCTTAAAGATTAAGTTATATTAGTTATAAAACCTTCATAACTCTTACCTAAAGAATTAAGGATTTTAGCTATAATAACTTACCTAGGTAAAGCTAGGTTTCTAATAGCTAAATTATTAGTTAACTCTTTAACCTTATTTAAATAGGTTTTAAGGTCATCTAAAGTTTCAAGAGATATATTAAAGGATTCTATATAAGTTAAAAACTTATTAGAGAATCCTTTAGGTTTATATAGCTCCTTTAGCTTAGACTAGGGTTTAGGTGCTATATTAGAATCCTTAATAGCTCTTAGAGGACTATCTTTATATAATAATCTAATAAAAGCTAAAGCTTTATTTTTTATATTAGTATTATTATATGATAATAGACTTTCAAGGTCTATATATATATCCTTACTTATAAGTAAGGATTTAAACTAAAGAGTCTATATTTAATAGTTCTTACTACTAGTTAACCTATTAATAGCTACCTTAGAGATATTTATAGTAACTAATTCAAGTAGTAACTTAATAAATAAATACTTTATGCAAAACCTACTTTGTTATAAAAGTAGTTCTTATTGATATAAAATTAGTATATAAAGAGCACTTTTAAAGTAGTTTCAAAGTAGTTTATTTTTCTATATTATAGGAGGGGTTTCTTAATTAATATTAAATTAATATATTAAAGAATAACTACCCTAAGTAAGTATAGTAAAATCCTCTTATGGTATGTTTATTTTATAACTAAAGAACTAGTAAGAAGTTAATATATTTCCTTCTTTTTACACTTATTCTTATATATATTTTTCTATATTTTATTCGGTTTGAAAAGCGGTTTGAAATCGTATTAATAAGTATATTAATTCAGAGGGATATTTATATTCAATTGAAGCGTGCTTTGAGGGTTCGATTGGACTAATTCAAGGGTACTTAGTAAACTTGGTATAGGTTAGCTTCATTTAGCCCTCTTAACTAGCATAAACTAGTTAGGTAGTTATAGTAGTTTAAATCGGTAATTAGTAGAGGCTTTTTCGAGTAAATAATCTAATATTATTAGAGCAGGTTGCCTAATCGGGTAATCTCGATAACTACATAACTCAGGTGATATAATAAATTAGTAATAGAATTTATTCATATAGAAGAATATCGATATTAATTATAGGATTTCGTATTTAGCCGAGGTAGTAGAGGGTTGTTCTCTTATATAGCTTATATGCTTATACGGGATATTGATATGCACGTAGAGGAAAGAATTGCTTTCATAGGGGCTAATAAGCTATTTAGGTTAAGCTAAACTGTGCTTATAACCTATAAGCACGGCTATATAAACAGAAAGAGAAGTAGAAAAGTCCCCGTGATAATAAAGATATATATTAGGTAGGGAATAATATAATAGAGTGATCTTTCTGGTTTATTACATAATATTTAAATAGAGGGAAGAATACAGTTATAAATAATAATATATTTCGTATCATAATATGTTAATTATACGTTAGGAACTAGGTCTCAAGAGCTAGGGGGAAAAGTAGGTATTAATAGTTAATATCCTCCTAATCCCTCGGAAGGCTCGGAAATACTAATAAGGTATAATATAGTTAGTTTAAACGTAATATAGCTAGTTTTAGCTAGTTTAAACCCTATATATCGTTTTAATATATAAAGCCTTCTGAGCTAAATCTTAATAGATTTAGGTAAACCTTAAGTTCTGATTTTATCTTATTATCCTAGATAAAAGTATAACGACTTATTATATAGTAAATAACTATACAGCGTTCAATGCGGAATAAGATAAGAAAAATTTAAATATATCCTTTATTCTCTTATACCTCTAATGGTTATAGAGATATAGGGCTATAGAGATAAAATCTAATTCTATTTCCTACAATTAATATATAAGAAGATAAAATCCTTCTTACTATTAAGGCGATCTAACTAATATATACTATAAGCTAAAAGCTATGTATATAGCATATAGCGAAGAACTATAGTATCCCTAAAAGCTCTTTATATAATAGAATAAATAACTAACCTCGATATAAACCTACTTAACCTTAATAGTATAAACTTAATCCGATTAAGGAGAAAATACTTCTCTAATATATTATTAAATAGGATACTAGAGGATTACTTTTATACCTTACTAGTATAGAAGATATAGCTAATCTCTTATTATAAGCGTATAATAATAAGCCTATTAATAAGTAATAAGCTAAGCGGTTTATAGACTTATATCTTACTCTAAAAACTAAGTTTAATTATCTGTATAATTATTAAAGGGCTCTTTAAGAGGATATAGAGGTTATTTTAAAGTAGTTTATATCATTATATAATATAATAACTAAATATAGAATCTAAGAGAAGGACTTTTATAACTTTAATAAAACTAGCTTTATAATAGGTATAATTACTATATTAATAGTAGTAATACGCGCTAATTGATGCGGTAAAGTAAAGTCTATTTAGCCTAGTAACTATAAATAGGCTATAGTTATTAAATATATTAATTTAAGCAGGTAGTATATCCCTCTATTTATAATTATTAAGGGCGTATATTACCTTACTAGTTAGACTATAGAATTAGGTTTTCTAAGTAACTAGGTTATAGGCGTACTACTAATAGATAGATAGATAATTAGATAAGTCTTAACTAGATTACATACTTCAATCAATATACTAAGAACTCAACTAAGGGCGTCTACTAGATACTTATTATTAATAGCTATAAGAGCTATTAATTAGCTAAGTTTAATAATTAGTATAAGTAGAATAATATTATAATAGTTAGTATACCTATATATTTAGTATGTCTACTCTAGCTATTTGATATTACCCTTTATTCGCCTCTAAATATATGTATAGCGATAAAATTAACCTCTTTATCTAAGCCTCTATAAACTATATTACTAAGTCTAAGTTCTTTATTACCTTCTACTAAGCCTATAATAAGGTTTTTAATAAGGAAAGTATTAAATCTATATTCCTAAGCGCTAGAACTTTACTATAGAATCTAAATTATATTATCCAAAAGCTTAATATATATTTATAAATACCTATACCTCTTATAGCTAACCTTTTAATACTACTACCTTAGTAATTATAAAAACCCTCTAACTTATAATAAACTATCTTATAATCTAACTTTATTAAAAACTAGATCTCTACTTATTAAAGAAGCTTATGAATACTAATTATTACTATAATTAAGTAATTTTTAAAGGATATATAAATAATAATATACTTACTTACGCTTTTAACTGATTAGCTATATATACTTAAGGATATAAATATAGTACTTATAAAACGCTAGAGGGCTAAAAAGATATAAGTCTAGCTTAGAGGAGTATTTAATATAGAGGATTCTAACGGTTTACTAAAAGAGAAATAAAAATATAATTATCTAATATTTTAAGAGGATAAGGAGGGGGGTCTATTAAAGAGAGCCTAGCTAGCTTAGAGATATTATAATATATTTAGCAAGACTAGTTATAATATATAAACCTATTCTAAGGATATTAAACTATTAGGAGATTCTAATAGCAATAACTAATAATAGATTTAATATATTATAGTTAAGAAATACTAGATATTATTATAGATATAGGAAAAAGTGCGCGGCTAACTAATATGCGCAGCTAACTAATAAACCACGTAATTTATATTATATTATATTAAAACTAAAGGAGTATACTAAATTAAACCCCTAGGTATATATACAATAGAGTATAATATATCTATAAAAGTAGTGCGAAATCTAGCTATATTAAGCGATATCTATATTAGCTAGTTTTAGGTATGAATTCCGCCTAGATCTACATACAGAGTTTTTATAATAGTTATATATTAAGTTTTAGTTACTTTTCATACCCATACTATATGATTCGATAGTAGTGCTATAGCTAATAGCATCTTAGCCTTTAGCGCATGCAGCGCGCGTATGCGGGCGCGCGCGTAGAGGCGCTACTAATTGAGCTAAGGCACTGCAAAGGGTACGTAATAACAAGCTGTCCACTTTAGGGGTGGCTAAAAAGCGCTTTTAACTCAAAAAGCGTCCAGCTTCGCATATTATATAAAAAGCGGCAAAAAGCGTGCAAAGCAGCGCTATACCTAATTGGGTAGGCGGTAGGCTACTACTACTATATCTTCCGCCTTATCTAAACTTTAACCTTATAACTCCTATATTCTCCTATATTATAAGTCTCCTGCTTATATAAGTAGTTTAAGTACCTAGAGTTATATAAGATATCAGGTGATTAAGAGTTAATCTAGGTTTCCTATATAGAAAAAAAAATCCACTTATTATACCTGCTATGGAGTACTTGCACTAAATGGTTAAAAGCGGGCGCCTTGCTTGCATCGAATGGAAAAAGCGACCTGCTTGCTTTGCTAGGAGCCACCCCTAGTCCACTTGTTGCTTGGCTGCACTGAAGTGCTTGGGATAGAGCGCGCGCCCTAATGCCGCGCCCTAATGCGCGCTCTATGAAACCGGGCATAGCCCATAATAGGTATTCATAGTTAATATCCTCCTAATCCTTCGGAAGGCTCGGACGCACTAATAAAGTATAACATAGTTAGTTTAAACGTAATATAGCAAGTTTAACTAGCTTAAACCTTATAGACCATATTAATATATAAAGCCTTCTAAGTTAAATCTTATTAGATTTAGTTAAACCTTAAGTTTTGATTTTATCTTATTATCCTGGATAGAAGTATACGCCCCTATTGTATAATATGAAGCTATATACCGTTCGATGCGAAATAAAATAAGGATTTCAAATATGTTCCTTACTTTCTTATACCACTTAGAGTTATAGAGATATAGGGCTTTGAAGATAGAATATAGTTCTATTTTCTACAATATAGAGACCTAAATAAATAGGGTCTCTATAGCTATACTAATAGTAATTATACTAGCTATAAGAATATAGCGCGTTTATTAATAGGTTAGGTATTTTTATAGCTAATAGGCCTGTTTTATAGAGATCCTAATAATAGGTAATAATCTATATATTATCTATAGAGGCTAAGTATTATATAATATTATTTATTACTTTAGAAGCGCTTTAGATATATAACTTTCCAAGCGAACTTAGTATAAAACTTAGATAGAGGGCCTCTTTATATATAGGTTAATAATATAGAAGTAATTATACTTATAAAGAGAGAGTCTATAAATAATTATATAAAATATATATAAGTTTATAACTACTTTATATAAGAGGTTACTAAGTAGAGTAAGATTAACTTTAAGTATATATTATTAGTAAATAATATGGCTAACCTACTTATAAAGTTATATAGCAGGATAATCCTTAAATAGCTCTATAAGAAGAGTAATATAAAGCTATTTAGCTCTAGCGCTACTATGGAGAAGTATATTAAAGTAGTTTAAGGTTTATAAAACTAGGCCCTTAGTAAGGAGGAGTATTATAACTATAAATAGTACTATATTATAATAAGTAGGCTATACGTAGCGTACTATTAAGCTATATATAGGTTAGAGGTATAATATATAATATAATAGCTTAATAGTATATAGAAGTATATAATAAGAGCGCGGGTTATACTATAATTAGGTATAAGAATAGCTTTGCTCGCATAACTATAATTATTAAATTATATAGTATAGGGTATAAACGTGACTAAAAATTGATATATAACTGTCTAGAAAACTCTATATATAGATCCGGGCGAAATTTATACCTAAAACTAGCTAGTATAGATACTACCTAATTTAGCTACATTTCGCGCTACTTTTGCGCGGATATTACGCCCTACTATGCGCACCTAGGGAGTTAATTTACTATACCCTTTTAGTTTGAATATAATATATTATAACTAGCTAACTTCTCTAATTAAGGTTAAATTACTTAAATCTAATATATTTATAAATATTTAATACTTGATTTAATAATTTAAATACTCCTATAAACCTATATATATAAGTACTTAATATTATTTATAGCAATTCATTATACTATATCTTTTTATCCTTAAGTTTACTAATTAGTAGGAAATCTAGGAGGTTAGCCCTAGTCCCCTTAATAATACCTAGGAGATTATAATTAAAGATATTTATAATATCCTAGGGATTATCCCTTCGCTATTATTCTCTACTATTATTCTTATAGTATTAAAACGTTATTTAGCTAGTAGTTAAGTAGCTTTAAAATATTATAAGCCCTTCCCTTTATCTCTTATTCCCTTAGGTTATAAGCCTCTTCGCGTAAGGCCTTATAGTAATAAGGAGATCTTAGGAGAGTTAAATTACTAGAGAGGAGAGGCTTTAAAAAGTTAGATATCTTCCTTTTTATAGTTAATTGCTAAGTTAATCCCTTATTATAATACTATAGAGAGTATCTTAAATATTAGTATATAGGTATTATAATATTCTCTATTTAGCCCTACTTCTTATAAAGTATCTTAGTAAGGTATTCTTATGAATAATATAGTATTATTATTACTACCCTTAAGGGGGGCTTTACTAGCTTAGAAGAGGGGGTTATCAAAGCTAGGGGTAGAGGGGTACTCCCTCCTCCCCTAGAGAGTAATAATAAGGTTATATATATATTATTCCTTCTTATTATTAATATATAATATACTAATATATTATATAGTAAATAGAAGGAAGAAGTAGAAGTAACTTATAGAGGGTAGCTCTAAGGGTAGGGGTTTATAGCTTAGAAAGCCCTAGGGTTACTCTCCTAAATAGTTTAAGGGGATAGCTCTTAGTAAGTTAGAATCCTTTTATTATTATAACTATATATTAGAATATTACTAACCTTATTATTATTATAATCCCTGAGGAGATAGATATAGAGGAGGGTATTAATAAGAGTAGTTTAGAGCCCCCTTCTAGCCCTCCTCCCCCTAGTAGAGGTATAGAGGTAGAGTAAGTACCCCTATTTAATAAGCGCTACTTTTAGTATATTTTAAAGAAGCTCTTAGGCTTATTAAATAGAAAATACTCGCTTAGTATAATAAGTATATATAACTACTATTATAAGGGTAAGGTACCTTGTTAATAAATAAGTACTCCTATTATTATTATAGCTTATTAATATACTAAAGCTAAGACTTTAAAGGACCTAGTAGTTAGATAAATAAGATTCTATATATACTTCGTTTCTATAA
>JAVHLU010001185.1:0-35579 GCA_036785755.1 Colletotrichum ledebouriae | reverse complement strand
ATACTTAGTTCTAAAAATAGTATATTTTATACTAATTAGTATACTATTAGTATACTAATACTAGACTAGTATAGTATAGAGTATACTAATACTAGACTAGTATTTTAGAGAGTGGACTTATACTAGAGTTACTATACTATACTAGTACTAATACTAAATACTAGTAGTATTTTTTCCAACCCTGGCTAGTCTCTTATAATTGCCCCCTACTCTAAGCGCTTCGTCCCTTAAGCGCATTAGAGATAAGATAGATAAGCATATGCAGACCCCGAGGTCTATATAACTAACGTCGCTACGTACGCACCCTCTAAGCCTAACTTAGGACTGCGCTAGCGCACAGCCCTACTATCCGCTATTAACACGCTATAGCAGGCGGGATTCGAACCCTAACCTCTATATAGCTAAAAGGGCTAAGTCTAGGAGACTCACGAAGTGCGCGGAAAATTATAACGCTTCGGGTAGTATGCCGTAGCGATATAATAACTAATTGCGCTATGCGCGCGCAAAAGATCCGCTATTCCGCGCACTTCGTGCTGGAATGCACCACATATGCGCTTATATGGGCTAGCCACCAGAAGCTAGTCTCTTACACTAGAAGTAACTACTCTTGCTTATTAAGAGTAAGTTAGTATATTCCTAGGTTAGGTCTAGGACCTATTATATAACTTAATAATCTTAGTATAACTTATAATCTACTTTCTATAACTTTATTATATAGATACTAATTATAATAGCTTTTAAAATAAATAAAGCCTTAATTTACTAAAGAAGGTATTCTATAGGATCTACTATATAGCAAAGTAAGGAGAGTATAGGGAGTACGCTTATTTCCCCTTCGGGGGGTACGTATTATTATAAGTATATATTTTAGAGAAACTTCGTGCTACTAACCTAGCTTCCTTTATAGCTTAGTACTACTACTATTATTACTACCCTTATCTCTTTAATACTAATAAGGCTACTTACTAGCCTAGTTCTATATATTAGTAATACTCTAAACCTTTATAAAGTATTTATAATAGATCGCTATATCCTTAGGGACCCTTAAATAAGTATACTCCCTATACTCTCCTTACTTTATTATATAGTAAATCTTATAGAATACCTTCTTTAGTAAATTAAGGCCTTATTTATTTTAAAAGCTATTATAATTAGTATTTATATAATAAAGTTATAGAAAGTAGATTATAAGTTATACTTAGACTATTAGGTTATATAATAAGTCCTAGACCTAACCTAGGAACGTACTAACTTACTCTTAATAAGTAAAGGTAGTTACTTCTAAGTTAATTTACTCCTTAGATTTAATATCTATAGCTTTTATAATAATACCTTAAATATATAAGGCGCTTTCTATTATAATAAGGAGTAGTTATTAAAGTATTACTAAGTTAAAGTTAATTTATAGTAAACTACTAGATTAACTTCGCTATTATATACCTTATATATTAACTCCTAAAGTTCTTAGAACCTCTATTATAAGGCTATTAAAGTTAATAATACTTTCTATAAATATAAAATAATAGAAAGTAATAGTAGCTTTCTAAGTATTTAAAAAGTATATTATATATAGTAGAGTATATAATATAGGTTAAACTTATATAATAAAGTGTAATTACCCCTATGTGGCTAAACATGGGTAGTAAAAAAGGCACTAGAAGAGTACGCTCGTTTGAGGGTCCCCGAGGATATAGCGATCCACTGCAAATACTTCGCGAAGGTTTAGGGCGTTATCAATACGTAGAACCAGGCTAGTAAGCGGCCTTATTAGTATTAAGGAGACGAGGGTAGTAGTAGTAGTAGTACTAAGCTGCGAAGGAAGCTAGGTTAGTAGCGCGAAGTTTCTCCGAAATGTATACTTGTAATAACACGTACCCCCCGAAGGGGATCTGCTTTTCCTTGTTGTTCTTCCTAGACTAAGTTCTCTGTCCTAGAGTCTACCGAAAGGCCACCCGCACAACGTTGGCATGCAGCTTCCTGCCGTCCCGTCCCTCATGATATCGCATCCTTCGTGCTTGCATGCCGCCCATCAGGGGAAAAAGAACTCAAAGTCTTAAGGCATGGGACGTGGGAATTTCCTCATTGCAAATCAGACCCTCGCTTAAAACAGCCATAACTCCGCGGTTGGAGGCTGTCTGTCTGGTATTCCGGCGAAATCCCAGACTATGGTTATCTGTTGAAGAAGGGGGGGGGGGGCCCAAACATGCATTCGATTGGGGCTCCTGCATTGACCGAGTTCTACGGGCGTGTTTGTTCGACTTCCCCGGCGGCGTATCCGGCAAAAAACAGCAAAGCAAAGCATACGTACAGCCAGCCGTTTCGGCAACAAGCCCGAAGGAAATGCCCTGCCCAGTTACAATACCCTGGTCTCCTTATGCAGACGCTATGGAAAGCACTGCTACCTTGCGACGAGTACATGTCTTTCCACAAAGAACCCAGAAGCATCTGCATCACTGAGTGGGAACATGAAGAAGCCACAAAAAAAGAAGAAAAGAAAAAAGTTAGCCCCTATTGCGATAAAAAATTTCCTGCCCTCTATAGGCTGCTTCTAGCCAAACACATTCGCTGTTCGATGGCGCTTCTGCTTCTGCCGAGGGCCAGCGTCGCGAAGTGAGCGAGGGGCCACCGCATGATACACTAGGTAACCACTAACCCACACCACTGCCCTACTGCTGAGAGGCCTCCCATAGCATTTTGCTTCGTACATCGCATTCTGCTGTCGATCTTGCATCCTGAGCTCAGGCGAAAGGAGTCATGAGCCGTTCGCCCATCGCAACACTATTCGACGCGGCCAAATACCACCAGTGAGCACGACGGAGCATTGACTATATTTGGAGGGCCTGGAAGCTGTTGGAACAGACCAATCGTCCGCTGAATCAACTTTGGATCCAAGCCTCTCTCCAATTCGTCCCGGAGTGCACTCCGTTTTGCCACTAGCAGCTGTCGGATCAGGCCCTTGCTTGAATGATTCCCAAGCTGCGTAACGACGTATCTTCCACAACCCACGCCCCCAGCGGACACAGATGCAGCATATGCGCCTGGATGGCGCCATGCGATACGCGGTCCCGTGTCGTGTCTCGGATGGCACGGCTTGGAAAGGGCAGACGGGACTTAAGAGAAACGGTTTTGAGCGCCTCTCTATCGGGTCTCGCCAGTTCTTCTTTCCTTGCAAGCGAGTTCATCGGGGAACTAGAACTACGGGCGCCTCTCGCTCAAGCGACTATATAACGGCAAGGCGCCGTGACCAAACACTCGACGTGTACTTACCGACGACAAGCTTTGATGATCTGATAAGGATTTCACTACTATGCGGATATTTGCCCAGACAGAGCCAATTACATTTTGACGTGGGAGTTTCATCGATCTAAGACTATGGCAGTGAGATTCCCGGTCGCACGTCAGCATGAAAACACACCTCGACAATGGTTTTCCCTATAGGCTCGCCTTTGGCTCGATGCCTCCTGCGAAATAATCCTGCCTCTTTTTACTTCTATTAGGTAGGTGACCTCAACAGTCATTATCTTGCAAGACAGACCGCTAGGAGACTAAAGGGAGCTAAGGTAGCGTCCTATTCCCCAGAAACAGGGGCGGCGTGGATCTGGTCCGCTGAGTCATCCAATGATCCAATTCAAACATCCTTCTGTCGTCACAAGCTGTCCAATCACTCATGAGCACTGTGTCTCAGTAAGCTGTTCCAAGCTGCTAGAATTTCATCCACTCGACGTTAAGTCTTTGGGGGTCGTCATTGGCTGATACAGTAATCTCTCGTTCCTCCATCCATGGATGCCTCTGCACGGTTGGGGGCAACTGACGTCAAAACCACGAATGATTCGAGCCTTGCTTGGCCGTTGACTAATTTATCGAAAGCGATAAATCTGGATGATCGCAAGTATTTTAAACTCCTCTTTCTTCCTTGGAAGGCCTCGGGTTCAACTGTGAAGAACGGTTCCGCCTGCACACCCCCGCCCTCGTCTCGCCTCGCCTCGCTTACTCTCTCTGTCTCTCTTTCCCGGGTTATTAGACCTCAGACGAGTGAAGACAAAGGCCTGAGGATGCTAAACTTAAGCATCCCCGCCTCCTCCTGCTTGCATGTATGATTACAGCTGGTATTTGAGCCAAAGAAAGCAAGTCTCCGCTACCAATACGGCATTCTCTAACAGAATCCTGCCAGCAGTGGTTGAGATACTTCTGTCCCCTCTCTGTCAACATCACCCAGAGCGATGGCGAACCCGACCAGGCTACGAACGCTGCTACCGCTCAGTTCGAGCGCTCCATCCGCACATCCCCCGGCACCGCCGCTCCCAAAAAGAAAAAGGCCCCAGGTGTCAGCTGCGTGCAATGGTATCTAGTTGGCCTCAAGTTCCCCTTTTCGTTCGTATGAGTCGATCTGACGAGTGTAGAATGCCGTAAGAAAAAGGTCAAGGTAGGTTGATACACCCGTCTGTCTATTTTGAAGCCACATATACTTGGATTGATTTCTACTTCTCTCACAAACTCTTGCTGAAAAGAACGACAGTGCGACGGCGTCCGGCCAAGTTGCTACACGTGTACAGCAGCCCAGATACCATGCACATACCCGGTCCCCGAAGGCCTCTCCCAGCGCGAAGCTCAGAAGAGGAAGCTCAGCCACGTCTCCAAGGCTCACGAGGATAGTCTCAGGGTGCTGAAGCTCATTCGCGTGAGCGCAGCCGGTGCGTCCCAGGACATCGTGAAGCAGCTCCAGCGCTCGGAAGACCTGGACGAGGCAATCCAAACAATTGCCGACGCGAGCTTGTTGTTGACCGGTTTGTCCGATCTAGATGGCCGCGTGAGTGGTGAGTTCTGCGTCGGAATGTCATCTTTGCCCCAAGCTGCGATGTAACAGTTTCTTGAAGCAGAGGCCTCGAATGGTACGCCCTGGCGAAGTGAAAGTTTGAACAGGACATCAGCTAGCCGACATTGGATAGGAGGGTCAGCTCTTCGGACCTCGGCCGGCTCTGTCCATTGCTTATCGCGGTCCTCATGCGGCAGTTCTGATGAGTCCCCGAGAGACCTAGTTCATGAGACTGCTGATAGTGGTCTGATGCTACCCGTTTCTCGTTGGACGACGGTATCGCAAGATGAAAACCTGTTGAATCAGCTACTCGAGTTCTTCTGGACTTGGGATGGCACCTTGTCCCGCCTCACCGACCGAAATCTCTTCACCGCAGGAATAAGAACCCCTAGCCCCGACAGCCCGATCACGAGCCAGCAAAACCAACCATTCTGTTCGCCACTTCTGGTGAACGCCATTCTCGCCGTGTCTTGTGTCCGTAACGCCTCACCATTCTTGGGTTTTCTTACGCGTGCTCCTGCGTTCCTGTGGCTAACCACCCCTCACCCTCTTGCAGCTCCACTCGATGAGAAGGCAGTCTATATCAACTCAAGACGTCTTGATGCTGGGCCAAAGATTCGCGGATTACGCCTTCCATCTGCTCGAGGCGGAGGCAAGCACAAGCTCCTTGACTCTTCTGCAGGCCGCCGCCATACTCTGGGTCTACTACAGAGACCAAGGAACCCGAACAGCTCACGCCAGAGCCGAGGGCCTGGCCCGCTTGATGCTGAAGACGTGGTCCGCCCTAGGCCTTGACCGTGACGGTTCAAATCTGTTTCAACCCTCCGAGACACAGTCATTGAGCGATCCAAGGGTTTGGCAAGCCGTATCGTGCATATCGTGGGGATTCTACTGCTTTTTTGCGTACGTCAACCTCCTCGACCCAAACCCCCCTTTTTCTCCAGACAAAACAAGCAAGACCATAAAGAAGTCGAAATCTTGCACATGAAAACTAGCTGTACTGATACTGGAATCAACATCCGACAGGAAAACGGCGCTCGTTTCATCTCCACACATGGCCGTCCAAAGGCCACTCATAACGAAGACCTTCGAGAGCAAAGACGGCCTCGGCGCCGGGTTTCCGAACTCGATTTCATCAGCTGGGGCCGGCGAAGATCACAGCGCGATTCGGCCGGCATATGAGATGCAAATATTCGCAGCCGAGTGTTGGCTCTGCGAAATCATTGACCAGTTCGTCTCCGACTTCCTCAAAAACGGGGCGCAGCACCCGATTCTTCACAGCGAACTTTGCACTGCTCTATACAACAAACTGTTATGCTGGAAACTCTCGCTGCCGGATCACTTCACCACCACAAGCAATAGCGTACTGCCGTCCGTGCTTCTACTTCAGTAAGTCTGACTGATATCTGGCGTTTCCAAGAGAGATGACTGAGGGGGAAAGGACATCACTAACAGCAGGAACCAAACCGCAGGTCCACCTACGATTTCACAGCCCTCAAGCTCCTAGAAACCTTCACAAGCCACCAATCCGGCGCCGAGTTCGACGGCCGAAACGCCGCGTCCCTCAAGGTCCTCCACGCGAGCTCCTTGTTAGCGAACCTCTGGATCTACCGCGGCCTCTATACCCTGAAACACGAGTACTGGGCCGCCGAGCAGTGCTCCTTCGCAATCCACGTCCTCCTGCCTCAGCTAGAGTCCGAGCCGGCTGTTTACGACGTCATTTTCAGGGCCTGCTGCGTGTTGAACGAGATGGGAAAACGCGGCGGCGTCTCTGGCCGCGCTGCGGAGTTGCTCCGAGACGTCGAGATGACTGCCAAGGGCAGAGGGCTGCGTGTCCCACCGTACGACGAGGGATCGAGGTCGCCTGATGCGGCAGGGGGAGCGCCGATGGTCGTTGTGCGTGGCGCGCGGGTGTTTGATGGGACTGCGGGAGGAACATCTGCTTCCAAGGATGGGCCCGGGCAAGTTTCGTCAGTGGAATTTGGGGGCACTATCTCTGACACCTAGAGGGGCGTCGCTACACAACATCGACGTACAGGGAGCTACAGGCGGTGCTATGAGAGTCGAAGGAGTTGCCAGTTTTATTGGAGATGGCGAGCTTACGGTCCGTTTGTCAGCGCAGAATATGTTCGAAATATGCGATTGCGAGACTTTGTTCTGGCTTCGGAATATGAATGTATGACATGGTAAAAGCGGTCCAAACGAAGAGCTGGACTAGTCTGGCTCAACTTTCACTCAAATTGCAAGGAGGTAATTAGGCTTTATCCCATTAGTGAGGAACACACTCTGCTTTAAACCCAACTCGCCGGCAAATTCGAAGACTTCGGTCAGACCGAACTTGCCAGTTCCACGTCCTCCCCCTGAATCCATACCCTCTTTATCCTCCGCGTCGCCGAAATATCCTGCAACGGATTCCCCTCAACCAGTACGAGATCAGCGCGCAAACCGCTGCGGATAACACCTCGATCGCTGAGCCGGAAAGCGTCAGCAGCCACGCAAGTAGCGGAGCGCAGAGCGTCCAGCCGCGACATGCCCGCATCGACAAGTAGCCGTAGCTCTTCGTGCAGACTCTCGCCAAAAGAGATTTGCGTACCGGGCACCAGATTCGCCGTCGTACCCGCGCAGATGGCAACTCCTGCCTCGTAGAGCGTGCGCACGCTCGCCACCGCGTTGTCGTAGTTGTTGCCCGATGCGAAGAGCGGGTCGGTGTGCTGCTGCCGGCCTGCACCAGCATCGGCGGTGTCGTCATCGTCGTTCTCCGCGTTTGGGGGCCCAGAGAGGTTAGAGATCCCTGAAACGGGAATTCCGGGCCAGATTCTCTCGCTCGGCGACGACGTAGCCCTGTCTTTCGCCACACATTTCCGTAGCATGCTCAGCGTGGGTACGAAGACTTTGCCCTGGACGGCCATCTCACGCGCGAGTTCCTGGCCCAGGGGCTCATCAAGCGGTGCGTGGGCGAAGATGTCGAAACCCGCTCGCAAGGCGCGAACGTACGACGCTTTCCCGGTCGTGCGAGCAATCGCCAGCCTGCTACGGGCGTGCGCGGCATCGACAATGGTCTTCAGAAGGGCGTCATTGGACGAGTCGAGATCGACGACGACTTTGATGAAGTCTGCTCGGTCCGGGCCACTGGCTCTAGCAGCCACAAACGCCACAGCATCTTCATAAGTAGATATGACTGTCACTGCTGGGTTGTCGTAAACCTGTGGTTGATGATCCCGTACCGGGGATGCTCCGGTGCCGCTGGAGAGAACGGTCGGTAGCTTGGTCCGACCGACGGCGTAGACACGGAGGGCCTGGCACTGCTGGGTGCTGCTGCTCAAGTCGATGACTGTGGTGACGCCGTTGGAGGCGAAGGACCCCAGGGCGGTGTTGGCACCCTTAATATTCGCGTAGGAGTCGATGAGGCCGGGTATCAGTGTGCAGCCCTGGCCGTCAACGACGACGTCAGGAGTTTCCGAGGTTGAAACGTTATCTGGGAAATCCTCAATGTTGCCGGCAGACCGAGTGATGTGGACGTTGCTAGGGTAGAGCACCTCCCTGCCATCAAAGACGCGGACATTTTGAACAAGAATCTTCGTCATAACCTTCCTCTTGACTGACGAAATCTGCCCTGCGTCGTTGGAGTAATTGCGACTAATTGTGAGAGGCGCCTCGACACTGTGTCAGGGTCTCGTGATGGACTTGCCAGTTGTTTCCTGTGAACGCTAACAAAGATTGTTTGGGCATCGGTGAGGTGATCATCAGCGTTGCATGAGGGACTCGGAAGACAGCGAGGGTATATCCGCAGGACCGCAGTTCCGGAGCCGAAACTCGTGTGCAATAGCTACCTTCAATCGTAGTCGTGCGTGCGTATAACTATGCCACGACCCCCCTTCGGGGGGTACGTGTTATTGCAAGTATATATTTCGGAGAAACTTCGCGCTGCTAACCTAGCTTCCTTCGTAGCTTAGCACTACTACTACTACTACTACCCTTATCTCCTTAATACTAACGAAGCTACTTACTAGCCTAGTTCTATATATTAATAACGCCCTAAACCTTTATAAAGTATTTATAGTAAATCGCTATATCCTTAGGGACCCTTAAATAAGCATACTCCCTATACTCTCCTTACTTTATTATATAGTAGATCCTATAGAATACCTTCTTTAGTAAATTAAGGCCTCATTTATTTTAAAAGCTACTATAATTAATATCTATATAATAAAGTTATAAAAAGTAGATTATAAGTTATACTTAGATTATTAAGTTATGCGATAAGTCCTAGACTTAACTTAAGAATATACTAACTTACTTTTAATAAGTAAGGGTAATTACTTCTAGGTTAATTTACTCCCTAGATTTAATATCTATAGCTTTTATAATAATACCTCGAATATATAAAGCGCCTTCTATTATAATAGGGAGTAGTTACTAGAGTATTACTAAGTTAAAGTTAATCTATAGTAAACTACTAGATTAACTTCGCTATTATATACCTTATATATTAACTCCTAAGGTTCTTAGAACCTCTGCTATAAGGCTATTAAGGTTAATAATACTTTCTATAAGCGGAATAATAGAAGGTAGCAGTAGCTTTCCAGGTATCTAAAAAGTATATTATATATAGTAGAGCATATGATATAGGTTAAACTTATGTGATAAAGTGTAATTACCCCTATGTGGCTGAACATAGGTAGCAAAAAAGGCACCAGAAGAAAACTGTGCCACGACGACAACCATTTCAGGTCATAGATATGTCACTGTGTGGACTAGTTTTCGTGGTTGAGCTTACCCCGGCCGAATCATGCTCCACCGTCCGTCATTTTCCTCGATAAATAAGAGGGATTGACGTCACTCCATGGTGATAAACAATCAGTCGAACAACAGCGGTCGCGAGCCAATTACATTCTGTCCAGACCAAGTTCCTTGTATTAGATTGACCAGTCATGAAGCGGTAAAGTCATGCATGTCTGGGTTCAGTCCCCAAAGCGGAGATGATGCTACCTGTGGTTGGCTGAGAGCGCAGATGCTTGCCGACCGATGATCAGCTGCGAGAATTTGTGGATTTTGGTCGCAACACGTTGGCCAGGCTCATGTCTGTTTCCTTGTATGTATGCCCGTCCTGTCGACGAAATGTATCGTCACATCTTTGCTCTGGCTGACAAGTTATTCGGCTTCTGGGTGCTGGAGTGAATCTACCTCAATATTGCAAGCAGCATGGCTAGGAGCATAACCCCGTAGGTTCCGTCCAACATTCTTGAGCGCATCAACTTTCCGATGCTGAGATATCCGAGTTCACAACACTTGTCTCCCTGCGGTTGAATCCATGTTGTAGGCAGGCTGTATTAGTTCTCGAAGCCTAATCGGATGCTGCCGGCGTACCGACTGCTTGCCCCCGTATTTTCCTTGTCAAACGTACTTGCTTGGTGGGCGTGCAGCAACTGATGTTGAATTTACACGACGTAAAGCTCCGCAGGGCTGCCGCAGGGCGCTGGGGTCTTCGGACCAACATGCGTCGAACCGTGCAGCAGCGATCGCCTCAAGCCTGAGCACATTGGACTCAAGGTACTCGCTGATAGTATCGGCATAGGGTAACGCAGAGAAATTTCAATACCCAGAAAAATCTCGGTTTCGAGTCTTAGTCGCTATTTTTCTACCTACAGCGGCATACTTGTTGCCAAATGCAATAAGCCTGTAGGCAATGTCAATAACCACCTTGACGATCTTACATGCTGGGAAGCCAAACCATAGTCCCAATGCCCGAAACCCATCTCTGGTGCGGTGGGCGACCCGAACGCCGTTTAACATGTCGAGGATTCATTGGAAATGAACGATATAGGTAACCAAACGTCGTGCCGAAGACCCCTTGGCCAATTAGAATTCTCCTCTCCTCCTAGACGTAGGGTTGGATGCTTCGAAGTGCGGTATTAGTGACGTTGGGATGCGCCGACCTGCCATGGTGAAAACGCAGAGTGTATACCCAAGTACCCGATAGCAAACTCTTTACTGGGCCTCAATCGGTAAATCGTCGTGCTGAAGTTTGACATCCTGAGTTCCAAATCGTTCAGACATCGTCGTCTTCCGCATCCTCAACCGCAGCCTTCCTTGGTCCGGTCGACTGTGTTCCCTCCGCAACAGTTACTGACTTCAGGTAACCTTCTTGCTCGAGCCTGTCTGCTTCCTCGGGTTCCATCAGGCTGCCCTGCCCCTTGCCCTTATCCAGCTTCATTCGCACCGCTGTAGGCACAAATGCAGATACTGCCTCCTTCTGTAGGTTTCGAACAATTGGTTTGGCTTCGTACACGGTTTTTGGCTCTGGTGCCGGAGTCGAAGGCTTCTTTCCCTTCTCTTCTTTTTCATGTTCCGCTTGCTCAGCTTGCCGACGGGCGCGCCTCTTTGCGTACCATTTGTCCAGCACTTCTTTCGGAATTGGCGGCGGTGTGTCTCGTGGCATAGGGATGCGTTTTACTTCATCGGGTACGTCTTCGTCGCTGGTCAACTCATCGTCGTTTCGTCTGCGCTTTCCAAGAACGCCTCCCGAAGAGTCACCGTCGCGGTGGAAACCACGGCCGAATGATGGCGCATTGTCGCCGAGCGCCTCACGCGCCTTCTTGACAGCGCGTAGCTCCTTCTCGAGTCCCTCAAGGACTTGCTCTTCGTGTCGAGAGAGCTTTCCGCCTCCAGTAGCGATCGCCTTGAGGTCGTCGATTTGCTTCTGAATTCGTTCGGGGTTACGCCGCGCGAGCTTTTCGTTACGCTGGGCCTGGATTGATGCCTTGCCTATGATCAATTGTCAGTGACATCGAAGCACGTGTGACTTTCCCCGAAGAATACATACCCTTTCTGATCGCTTTAGCTTTATCGGCTTTCCGCTGGGCCTGTACTGGGTTGAAGTTGCGTTCTTTAGGCATGATGGTCGCTGCGGGTGTCGTTATGTTGTTTGAAAGTTGGGGTAAAGAAGCTGGCGCGATCCTACCTAATTAGAAGCTTTCGTCAATGACAGCTCTTGTGATAAGCTTATCGCCGTGTCATGTCATATCACGTGACTGGTCCAATCACCAGGGGTCTGATTGTTGCCCCTGCGACATTGTTGACTTAGGACCCCGCAGCGCCCAATAACACTGATGCTTTGTTCCCGCTTTCCCCCTAATTACTCGGAGTGCCCACCCATCGATCGACTGTGCAGTGACGGTCTCTTGGGCAGATCTTGGGCTGACTCCATCAACCACCCTGGACTCTGACCCAAAATCAACCCCACGGCGGAGAAGATAACAACACACGCCTCGCTTGTGAGCATCCTCTATCGCGAGTCCTGAACTTTATCCGTACCTTGCAGCGGTATCGTTCATCCCACCTCTCTTCGCTGGCCCCCCTGCACGGGTAATCGCCTCATTCAAGCCCCTTCCTTCTGGCTTCCTCCCTCAACTCCCAATTACCAGCATCTTCAATCAACACCACAACAATGTCGGGCTTCATGTCCAACTTCCTCCCTGGAGGAAACCAGTCGAGACCTGAGACGCCCACGCGAAACAGCTTCATCAACCCCACCAGCACTCCCCAAGGCAGCCCAAGCAAACGGACGATTCCCCCAGGCGCTCACGAATTGCCCGATGCATTCGATAGCGCTCTTAAGCTGAACACTCCTATCCTTGAGAGACCCAGACTCGAGCGCCCGCTGAGCGTCATCAACACGCCGCAATCGCCCGGCAAGGGCAACCTCAGCGAAGCGAGCCCCAATGTTGAAGAGAGCGTCTTACACAAGGGTGTCGCGTCCACTGGCAGCCCCCTGAAGAAGTCGCACGGCCAGGAGAACACCCCTCCGATCACGCGCTTGGGGGCTACCGATTCACCTTACCAACAGAGCCACGCCGCCATCTCTCGCGGAGAATTGTACCAGCCTAAAGAGAAGCCTGTTGCTCCTAAGAATAAGTTCAACACCCAACGGGCACTTACTGCTGAGGAACTGGAGATCCTGCAGCGTCCCAATGTCCGTCGTCTGGTCAATGTTACCCAGCTATGTACGTCGATTCTGGATGCCCTTTAATTCTTGCTTGCTGACCTGCTCCAGATTTCCTCGACTACTACTTCGATCTGTTGACCTACGTTGGCCACAGACAGAATCGACTCGTTTCTTTCAAGCATGAGATCCCTCCACCGCCCGAAACCGATGAAGCAACATACAAACAGATCTGGACCAAGTACGCAGGTCGAGAGCGTGCGAATCTGCGCAAGAGACGTGTCAGGCTTCGCCATGGTGATTTCCAAATTCTGACCCAAGTTGGTCAAGGAGGTTACGGCCAGGTCTTCCTGGCCCAGAAGAAGGACACGCGAGAGGTTTGCGCCTTGAAGGTCATGAGCAAGAAATTGCTTTTCAAGTTGGATGAGGTTCGCCATGTGTTGACTGAGCGCGACATCCTCACCACGGCGAAGAGTGATTGGCTGGTCCGGTTGCTCTACTCCTTCCAGGACGACAAGAGTATCTATCTTGCCATGGAGTACGTGCCGGGTGGAGATTTCCGCACTCTCCTAAACAACACTGGCGTCCTGAGCAATCGCCATGCCCGGTTTTACATTGCAGAGATGTTTTGCTCCGTGGACGCTCTTCATCAGCTTGGCTATATTCACAGAGATCTGAAGCCAGAGAACTTCCTCGTCGATTCTACGGGTCACGTCAAGCTCACCGACTTTGGTCTAGCAGCTGGTTTCCTTGCGCCAGCAAAAATCGAGTCCATGCGAATTCGCCTCGAGAAGGCTTCAGAGACTTCAGTGCCTTTTGGCAAACCAATGGACCAGCGAACTGTGGCCGAGAGACGAGAGGGGTACCAGACGATGCGTGCGAAGGATACCAACTACGCCAAGTCGATTGTAGGCTCACCTGACTACATGGCCCCCGAAGTGCTCCGAGGAGATGAGTATGACTACACTGTAGACTACTGGAGTCTGGGTTGCATGCTTTTTGAGGCTCTGACCGGATTTCCACCTTTTGCCGGATCTACTCCTGATGAGACTTGGCGAAACTTGAAGCATTGGAGGGAGGTGCTCAAGCGACCAGTCTGGGAAGATCCCAACTACTTCCTCAGCAACCGCACATGGAGCTTCGTCACGACGTAAGTGAATCCGCCGCGCCGTTCTTTCTGAACGTCTCTAACCTTGAACTTAGCTGCATCAACTCTCGTTCCAAGCGATTCTCTACCATGAAGGAGATTACTGATCACCACTATTTTGGCGAGGTTGATTGGAAAACCCTGCGAACCACCAAGGCCCCCTTTGTTCCCGAGCTCGACTCTGAGACCGATGCAGGCTACTTCGATGACTTCACCAACGAGGCCGACATGGCCAAGTACAAGGAAGTCCACGACAAGCAGATGGCGCTGGAGAACATGGCGGACCGTGATGACGAAATGGGCAAGAGTCTGTTCGTTGGGTTCACGTTCCGACACCGCAAGACCGGAGAGGATGGAAGTCCGCGCAAACCCATTCCTTTCAACAATAACAACGACGATGCTTTTGGCACGATGCTGTAGAACCAGTCTCTGTGGCGAAGCGCGCCTTACCAAGCGTGGCTTCGAACGCATCACCCGCGCCACCATTCGCAGCATTCGTACTCTCAGTATCCACAACATCATTGGTTTACTCAGGGGAGTCTCCACTAAGAGTGCAGTCGGCAGGTTCCGTTGATGATGATAATGAGGCAGACGTCATGGGATTACAAATATGGAGGCAGTGTTGGGGGGGCTACGGACTTCTTGTATGAGTTTGGACAGCTGCACCCTGCACTGCAGCAACGGCATGTTTGAGATGAAATAACGGGCTTTGCTTTTTGCGTTGGAGTTTGCAGATGGACAGGATTGGGATGGCATGCCTGCTGCATGACACAAAGCAGGGACTTTTTCTTGGGTCGGGATTAATACAAGGGATGGGAAACGGCGTTGCAGACGGCCGAGATCCGACATCATTTTGTACTGGAGACGATTGACACACGCAGCAATTTGGTCTTATTCCCATCAGATCGGTGGTTTAACACCGGCTTGCCGATGTGAGTCGATCTTCCGCGTCATTCGTTGAGGCTGGCGCGAGAGGCCGTGAGAGTTCCTGCCTTAGTGCAAGCCGAGGTGGCTACCATACCATCCTCTTCTCTCGGCATGACGGCAACTAATCATCGATCTGCTGCCAAATTCTACTGGCGGCTGGGCTTGGTGATGGAGGGGAGGTGGGACATGATCAGCCCGAACCGAGCAGCTGCATAAGCACAGATTCTGAAACATCTAAAGCCAGTCTTTCGGGCGCGCTACCGCTGTTGACTCCTCGGCGCATCGACAACACGGATAGCTCACGCTGGCAACGGTTCCTCCTTCTGTTGCTCAGTCTCAAGTCCCAGTCGACTTGAAGATGGAAATTAACGCTCCAGCGACACGTCTCGCGCAGCAGACGCAGAAAGGATTGCAATTCCGGACGAATCGGCACAACTACGTCAGTCTTTCCCTTTCTGAATGCTGAATGAGGATTTAGAGCTAATGCGTCTTTGCGGACAAGGCGAGAGATGACCGAGCCAACGACGCGGCAATGGTGGTGGTTGGCTGGTTCGCCATCGACTAAGACGGCCCCTTCACCGACACTAGCGGTGTTCCCCAATCCTCATGCCGGCCGACCATCAATCGCGGCACGACGCAGCCAGCCTAAGCATCCCCCCCTTCATCAAGTCAAATCCAAAAGCCGATGAGCCACTCAGAATCGTCCGAATGCTGCAGTGGCTTGCTTATTGAAAAGCACCAGCGGTGTTGGGGGAGCAGACGCCTTCTCCTGTGACACCGCGCTCGGTGGTAAGCGCCAAGCTGCCATGCAGGGCCGCGCGGTTGAAGCTCTACATCTCAACCATTCTAGCGGATGGCAGGGCGACATCGAAAAGGCGGAATCAGCACTTTCAGAGAGATATTCTTCACGTGGGACAGAGAGGATAAGCCAGAGGAGGCGGCCGCATTGTAGGATCTGCGGGAGTCCAAGGAGTCCGCGCCCTGTCTGTGACCCCAGGGGCGGGCCGGACAATGCCCACCCAAAGGGACGAAAAGAAACGGCCATAGGGACGATGTTATTGCTTTTTTTTGGCCTGACGACTTCTCGGGACCGAAATCGAACGCAGCGAAGTCTGCACGACGGTGGGCCAGCCGGAGAAAAAAACGACCAAGACGGGGGGTCCGGAGGCGTTGGACTGGCGCATGGCCCAGCCGTTCGATGGGAATAGATATAAAGAACTCATTCGATCCTCGGTCGTCCATTGTTTGGTTATAGTCTGAACCATCACATCGAAACGCATCCTTTCGTCGCAACATTCAGTCACTTTTTTTTCCACTTCTCCCTCAGCCAACAGGAGCAACAAACGAGTTAGACATAGGAAGCGTCAAAGGCACTCTTCTTGCTGCAAAGCTTACAATACTCAAAACGACAAACCAACCTGCTTCGAAAGACAAGATGAAGGCTACCGTCATCGCTGCTGCTGTCGCCCAGGGCGCTCTGGCTGTCGCTAATCCTATGGGTCCCAACATCGGCGGCAACAACTTCGGTCCCGGTGGTAACATGAGTGCCTGGGGCGGCTTCGGAGGTGGCTTCCCCGGTGGTTTCGGAGGCTTTGGTGGTCACGGTGCCGCAAAGTGCGCCGTATGTGTTCCCCCACTCCTCCCTTTTCTTCATGTTTCCGTCTCTTCTTGATCCGAACTCACCAAACCTTGATTTAACTATAACTTTCCGAAACGACTGACACGAACCACAACAGTTCTCTTGCTTCTCATCGCACTGGGCCTCGGCTACCCCAACGCCCGCCGCCTTCTGCACCGACGCCCCTGAGCTGAAGTCTTGCGTCAACTCCGCCTGTGCCACTGAGACCGCTGCTCTCTCGACCTGGTCTTCCGCTTCTTCTTCTGCTTGCAAGGCCTTCAACGACTGCGCGACCAAGAGCACCTTCACCTACACCGGTGGCTGGTGGGCTTCCAAGACCGACGATGCCGTCACCGTCACTGGATGCCCCGTTGACGGTTGGTGGGGTCCCGGTGGTGCCTGGGGTGGTGAGATAGCCTTTTCTTGTCCTTGATTTATCTTCTGTCGCTAACCGCATTGTTCTAGGTATGGGCCCCGGCTGGGCTTACAAGACCCAGACCGACATCGTCACGACGACCTTCACCCAGGGCGGCCGTGTCATCACCACCGTCGGTCCCCAGACCGTTGCTCAGGCCGTTTCAGGCAGCAGCACGCTCCGCACTACCTTCACCGGCGCTTTCGCCGCCCAGGAGACTGGTTCCGGCTCCACCAATGCTGCTGCCGGTGTCGATCGCAGCGTCAAGGTTGCCGGTGCCTGCCTGGGTGCTGCCGTCGCCGTTGTCGGTCTGATGTAAGAAGCGCACGAAGTATGCATGCATCAGCTTCCTTGTACACTTTAATTCCATTCTTCTTTCTTTTCCCCTTTGTATGGACGCATCAAAATGGGAAAAAGGTTGAGGTAAATGAAGAAAATATGACCAGGAGCAATTGAAGGGATCTATCCGGCTTTTGGGGGGGGGGGGGGTTTATATTCTCTTCATTCTATCATTCCTTAATGACTGCTCGGAGTTTGCTGGGTGAGAGGAACATTATTAACGGGGCTGGATACTTTTGTAACGATTATTTTGTAGATGATGACAGTTCTCCTCGAGTGGAGACGATTACGGTCCTTACCTTACGATTTACATACCTTAGTCACGGCCGGACACGATGAATAGAACATTGATATTTCTGTTCACATAACCGGGTCGGTTGCATCGGCAATGCAGCCCTCATGACCCACTTTCATTTGCAGCTTCATAAGCTGCAGCAGTCACAGTCAGGAGCCTGTATATTCTGAGAAAATGGGGGGTAGATGTAGTCTCGGGAAGACGACAAGATATGAAGCCAATACTCGTAATCACAGGTTTTGAGACCATGATGCGAAAAGAAGGATGATGCTGATTATTGGATAGTTGCATTTAAATCGGGTCGGAAGGCTTTCTCATTAATCAAGCTTAACTTTGTTGTGAATCAGACGATAATACTTTGTGATCTTCTGTATTAACCAGCGAGCACTGTCGCCTTGGTGATGGTGCATTTCTTGCGCATAACGATTATGACACAGACACTCTTATCAGGATTGGGCGATATGGGTCACATAATTATTTCATAGTGATGCCGACTAGAACTCAGGATGCCATTCGCGTTCGATAAAGCGCATTACAACTACAACAGCATCTCATCGTGATATCAGACTTCAACTCCCGAGTTCTCTGAGTCTACTTCCTCGGGTCAGCATGGAGCTAAGATTGCTGTGAATGACCTTGTCTTCCTCGAGACGCCAGTCCTGGATAATATATGACACAACATGGGAAACCACTGGCCGTCCACGTCATCATGTCTGCTACAGAGGCCAGCTGTGACATTCGATTCAGGTCATTCGCCCAATCTGCCGCATTCTTTAGTATGACCGGAGCTTTTCTGCAAGCCTATAACCTGGTTCTTGTTAACGGTCTCGCCTTGTTGCTCTTTTGGACGTAGAAGTACGCCTGGGAAATCTTGATCGGTACCTGGTGCCAGAACGGCGCATATTGCCTAGGGACAATCCATGGATTGCTGGCCCTGTCCACGTTTGCGCTGTTCGTTCTTGACACCTTGACAAATACAAAATAAAAAATAAAAAGTCCCGAAATCCGGCAGGAACGTCGGCATTGATTATCACCGCATAAATTTGGTGTTATGTCCATTACTCATCGTTCTTTACCATCCATCCACAGTTCTGAAGGCGGTTTGCACCATCAGCGGTTTTACGTGGGCTCCTCCTGAGGTACGACAACACCCACGACCTACCTAGATGGATGAAATCTCCCGAGCTTCTAGCAATGGAAAGCATCCAACCAACCCCAAACTATACCTTTTCAACTGCAAAGCCTGACCATATTATGCCAGCGGGTCACGAGTCAATGCGACACTAGATCCAACGAGACCCCTGGATTATCTTCCGGATGGGAGAAGGGGTCCATAGATGTTTCGTCGAGTGGCAACAAGCACGAAGATGGAGAAGCCGGTCACAGCGAATTGACCGACAAAAACGCACACCCTTGGTCCAGCTTTTTCTTCCCTCTCCACACTGGGGGCATGGTTAGCAGTCATTCTCGGTGTTTTTCGAATGTCGTTCATCTGGAGGGATTGAGGATCGCCGTGTACGTCACAAACGGTGCGGTGCCGCTGGGGAGACTGTCGCGCCGCTTGTGTTTTTGTGTGATTTCTCTGACAGAAAAGTTTGACGTCCGGTTCTGTTCGATGGATCTGACGGTACGGGCGGGTAATTTCGTCTTCGAACCATGCCCTGCGACGTGGATGATATCCCGGAACAGATCAATTCGTGCTGATTATCCGGGTCTTGTGTCATGAAAGCATACCCGATCTGCTATGTCGAGAGAGTAGGCGTAGATACCCAACCCTCCTCGGGCTTCGTGTCGTGAACCCATCCTCGAAGGCGGTTGAGTATCCCACGTCCTGACTCTCAAGCCACACTTCAATGACGACGGTCTGGCGCAGTCGAAAGCCTTCTTTCTCGTGTCGGAGGCAGGTCGTTTCAAAGGAATAGTCGATACATAGCTTCCATCACCCTTCGGTGCTTCTACGCAGTCGTGTATCGTGCTAGGAGGGAAGTAGCTGCGAGGTTGCAGCTCGGGAGAGGATACATTGTTGAAGGCACACTCCATCCGTCTCGGTCGCTGGGCACAGTTGCGGCGAGTGACCAGACCAGATCAATCACCCCTGAACATCCCTCGTCGCTTGTGTCCAGCTCATCCGGCGCGGGACATACATATCGAGGTTCTGGGTACGAGAATCGGGCTCTCGTCTTCGTCGTCGGGATGGCAGTAAACAGTGGGCGAGTACGACCGTACGTCACAGGAGGGCTTAGGCGGCTCGCACACCCTGCAGAAATACACAAATTCACCCAGTCGAGCTTACGAAGGGACAGGAGGGACACTGGTACCTATATCTGAGGGTATCAATTCGACTTGGCGGGCCTCGAATCCGGGGTAATCTGGAGACCAAGGGGCGCCCCCCTCATCCGCCCAGACCGCCCGTCTCCAGATAAGCCAAGGTCGCCTTTGAAACAACAAACGCGCGCAATTCCGCGCGACTAAAGATAAAGAATGACCTGCAGCTAGAGAGAACCAACATGCATATTGATTGCTTCCATCGCTGGAAGAACCATGATTCTGGGAGGGCATTCTGGTCAATCGAACACTTTGATGCAGCGAACGACAAGGGGGTCACACGAGCAGTTGCAGCATGTAGAGATAAGAGAGAGTTGCTGCGGGTGTCCCAAGTACATTGAGCGATGGCAACCAACTCGATAGACCCTGAGGCTGTGCATACGTTTGGTCCTTTTTACTACTACAATTTGGCATATATTATGAGGCAGATAGGGTAGGTCCGAGGAGAAAGATACCTAGACTGGAGATAGAGAGATAGCAGCGATACCGACAGGGAGACGATTGGGCACTGGAGCCGATCTCTGGCAGCATCGCATTGCTAATTTGCTGGAAAAAGGGTGCAAAAAACCAGCTGCCCTATTTGAGCAAGTCTTTGGCTGAGTCTTGACCCTGGGAGAATTGGCACTAGAGATAAGAGGAACTTATAAGTCGACGTGGCTCCCTTCTTTCTGCTGTGGAATCGACCAGCTAAACCTCGAAGACGACTGCGATGCAATTGAGACAGCTTCGTCCAAGGCCTTCGCGATAGGCGTCCCGTTACGGCGAGGTAGCACACAGCACCGCACTTTCAACTGAGAAACTATCCCAGCCGCGAAAATGGTCAAAATTCTCGAGTTCAAGGTACCTACCTGCTTCGAAGTCACGAGACCATTGCCGTGGTTTCTTTCCGGGAACGGCCCGGGAAGCGTCATGGTGGATGGCTGACGCCTTCAACGGACGGAAGCCGTGACTTCAGTCGAATGGTGGTGTTGATCAATCATCACACAATCACGCGCTACTCCGGCAGGTCTCGAATGGCATGCTGGCGTAGTCCTTGACCGACCAGGCGCAGCCAGAGGGAGGACAGGATTGCGATGGACCCCCACGCGGGGCACGTTCATGCCTGATCATGGCGGTTGTAGGTTTCACGGCGGAAGCATCCCTTTTCAGGCGTGATCGACCGCTTTTGCCTTCGCCCTTCGTTGCTCCGAAATTTCCTGGTGGTTTCTACCCGACAACTGGACCAGCGCCCGTTTGCCCAGTCGGCCGACGTCGCCCCGATGGAACCTGAACGAGGGCAACAACGTCAACAGGGAAAAGAGGTGGATATTCGAATCAGTAGCAGAAGCAGCGCAAGAGCATCGTCGGCCCTCGGCCGAGAAACGCGAGCCTGGATGACCTTTCAGAAGCATTTGGTTGGTTTCTGTGATCAGCGACAACGCCCGGAGGAAGCACACGACAAGTCCTGCAAGTTGATGACGGTGGGGGGTACGCAATTTGACCGAGATTGCCGGGCCCTAAAATAATAAGGTGGGGGGAACTCGATAGAAGACACAGCCAGCCCAACAAGCGACAGTTGATTTGTCCTTGTCCGAAACGCCCAAATCTTTCTCTCGATTAGGAGCTGCAGGGAAGCAACAAGTCATGGAACCCTTCCAGCTTAGCGCAGTCGACTCATGCCGATTCTCCAGGATGGCCGATGCTCTTTGACAAACATTAGTGGCGTTGCTGGGAACTTGGCAGTGCTTGGATGCCCACTCCGACTCACCGCCATCCACAATGAACTTGCCGCCGGTGTTAATGGCGGGGAACACCGGCCCAGGTCCGACGACTGTCAGAGAACTGTTTTTTCCACCTGTGAATTCCGTTGCGATACCGGCCAGGCGCAGAATGCGGCCCAGTACTTGCACACTCTCAGCTCCCCGTGCTCAACTCGGCGACAACCTGCGCCTCCATCGTCTGGCTTCTATATCAATCGCGCATGGCGAAAACCAAACTGGGACCGAAGACTGCAGTGTCTGAGTGACTTCCATTTCCAAATCAGCGGCGTATATCCTGCCATGTGCAAACCATGCGTATTTTAAGCCGAGTCGTAAGTCTCTCGGCGGACAATGACTGAAGTGGCCATGCACATCATCAACTGCGGCTTCTCGAGAAGATAGAAATAAGCACTGTTAATGACACTCCAGTACATGTGAAGCGGTGTTCTAGACCACAATGTCAGCGAAACGCCATGTTGAGGTTGAGTGCTTCGATTGTAGGCTCAATGCTACTCCAGCAGCATCACATGTCATGCTCCTATTGAGGTAATGTTCTATGCCCGTAGACGAAAATAGCAGTGGACAAAGCTCGTCGGGCCTTTTAAAACCAAATCAGGGCCATTGAGGTCAAAAAGTATTTTCAGATATGTCATCGTGGATCCGTATGAGATCAAGGGTTGACTGAACCTGTCTCCCAGTCTCCGATGATGGAGGTCGGTAGCCCGCCATCCATTCCGCTTCATTTTCGTCAAACCCTGGCCTGAGAAAGAGGTGCATCAGGTCGGCTGCTGCCGCTAGGCAAGCACTGGAACGGCGGGTTAGGAATCGATAAGCCGCACTGCTGTTGGGACACCGGAATCGGGATGAAGAGTAAACTCGTTCTCAGCCTCTAGCCCATGAAGCGCCGCAATATCTTGCCGCTGCATGGAGATTAAGTTTGCCAGCTCTCTCGGTAGCCTTCAGACCCAATTGTTCCACTGTCGATGCAAAACGATGCGAGTTGAACCGAGTTCAGAACAGCCCAGCAGAGTCGGATGCAGATGCCCCTGTGCGCTGCCGCAATCGCGGAGATGGGTCCATGACAGACTGGGCCGAATGGTGCACCCTGCATCAGCAGCACCCAGGCCCCTTGAATGGCTGTGATGGTGCTGGAGTTGACAGCAGACAAACAGAATTTCGTCATGAGTTTTGCTTGATCGCTGTATCGCGAAGTTGGGGTAAAAAAAATAAAAAAAAGGGACCTCGCTTCTGGCTGAAACATTCCCACACACAGGAGTGCACGTATTGAAGTTGCGAGTGAGGTCTCTGGAAGCGAGCCTTCCACAGAGCTGATTTCCGGCCAAATTGAATACATCAGGCTCGAGACGACGCTGGCGGCTGACGTCTCCGTCACCCTATGCGTTCCAGTGGCCGTCTTCGTACTACATAGCCGTCAGGGGCCTTTGGGTGGGAACCGAGGTTGATGAGAATATGACTCCATCTCAGCTACGGTACGAGGGGCAAGATTGACCTAGCCAAGTAAATTGAAGGTCCAAATGCGGCGACGGCTGCCGTAATGGCGCTTTGTAGTCGAAAGACTGTTTGAGATGCCCTGAATCCCGAAGAGAGATTTGAGGATTGGGATCCGACCGAAGCGCACAGTGAACTAAACCACTTTAACGGGCCGTCGATTGGACTGGTTTAGTTTACTTTGGTTCGGCATTGCCCAGCAACTTGAGTCGTAACACGACAATTCTCCGACGGTCAACCCTGACCACCCAGCGCCCGCAAGGCTTAAGCCTATGGCCAGGAAGATGTCCGTTGAGGGACCCTCTGCCACGAGGCGAGCGTTGAATACTAGCTAGTTGGCCCATATACTCGGTGTAGAGGGAGTCATGGGTGCTTCTAAAATGACTCGCAACCGAAGAAAAGGACCGGTTGGGCCATGAATGTTTGTGACCATTCGAGAGCTGGCTCAGCTGTAGCAGGGGTGAGCACAAATAAGGTGCGGAGCAACATTTGATAGTCGTTGTTAAACAGGCCGTAGCAGTTGCAAGTCGGAGGCCTTGGGCGCGGACTTGTTCCGGGCAGGTTCTAGACGGGCAAAGTCGATATGGGTTTTGGGAGGTAGTCGAGACGAAGCGGAACGTTAATCTTCATCGTCTTGGACAAGGTGTCTCATCCGCAAGATGGTGTTTATCCGAAGTGGAGATGGTTGATGTCGATATAGATATCAATCAATATCGGTCTTGGTATGATGGTGGCCGAGGAGGAAAAAAAGTGGGAGAAGTTGGGATGGATGACGAGATGGGTTTCGGTAATAGACAAGGAACCTCGTGGTAAGTAGAGCATGCTGCAGGTTTCGGACGAAACGAGACTCGACGACAGGCTGGAGCAGACAGTCCCGACTCCAGCCCCATTGGCGGAAATGTTAGGAGCTCTGGAGAGAGAGGGGGGAGCAGAGCGGACTGGAGACTGGAGAAGAGGGCAAGTGGATACCTTTGGCTGCCAGCGAGTCTGGAGAATGCCGCGAAGGAACGCCAAGGCCCACTGTTGGTGATATCCAACGATCATCGCCGGAGGGGAAAAGAGTGTCACAACCTGACCGGTGGTGGACTGTGGTGATGCTCGTTGTCATACCTGAGAAGAGGCCCTTGTTGGTGATGCTCGAATTGGCGGCTTGGAAGTTGGGGACGTTGTAAGGTACGGAGTATACCAAAAGCAACAGATAGGTGACAGCCCGCTGTGGTGTGGACCGAAGTGAGGGCCGAGACTTCCTCCGTGCCTGGAGGCTGGTCCTGAGGTGAGGTGCCTGCCTGCCGCCCGGTCGAGCTCCTGCCCTGCTCCTGCCCTTCATTGTCGTGTTCGTTGCTGCCATTTGGGGTCTCGTGTGGGGGTTCCCAACATGGCCTCCCTGCCACCCTCTTGTAACTTCGGTCTCGGATACTTAGCCGCTACCTGCCTCTGCCTCCCAGTCTGTGGTATCGCGTACATGCCCGACTGCACCATCTCTCACCTGTCAACTCATCTTCAACCCGTGTCTCTCTGCGAGCCTGTCTGCAATCTACTGCAGCGCTCTGGTGAGTCTGCGAGCTCGTTGCTGCGTCTCGTCCCGTCTGATGCATGCTGACGCTTCTCCTTGTCGCCTAGTGCCGGCCGGGTGTCGCGAGCTGCATCAACCTGCAATGGATAGGTAGCCATCGACAAGGCGTCACAGCTTCGAAGCGGCTTGAGGCACTTTCTTTCCCTCTTCAGCTCTCCTCCAAGGAGGCCTTCTCCTCTGACTTCTTTCGGCCTGTACTCCATGACTGCTGCTGCTTCCTCCTCTCCCGACGTCAGGAAGAGGGGTTCTCGGCATTCTTCCGTCGCCGCGGGCTGCACGTTCTCAGTTCCCCGGTCTCCATAACCCCAAGCATCAGCTTAAGCCGCGTAGCAGCAGCTATTCCATTAGAGCATCTCAGTCTCGACCCAGTCGATTCCGGGAGCAAAGAGGCCGTGTCTATGTCGTCCGCAGATTTGAGATCCCTCAGCTTGTGCGGCTCCTTTAGGCTAATTATCATCACCGAACGCTGGCCGCATGGCTGGCCATTCCCTTGTCGTCTACGCAAAGTCAATTGTCTTTTCTCCAACCTGTCCACCCCTCAGACGTTGTCGCGTGGGGGACCAGTCAGGCCGGAAGCTGGGTCAACAGCCGTGCGGGTGATTTTACGAATACACTGCAACCCAGACGCGCTGGAAGAATCTCCCGCCGCAAGTCTCCGAGCCTAAGGCTGACCAGCCCATCACCAACGTCTCCATGCGCCCATCCGCGGCTGGCCCTCCATGAGGGGAACAAGAGGCTGGTCGTTGCGTTCTTGGGCCGTCCGCCGCACGTGCGAACTCCACTCAAGCTTTATCGCTTGCGGCTACCGGCGCGCAACTCGGTCTACTCAACCATTATCGCTATTTGTTTGACGGCTCAACATCTAATGAATGGAAAAACCCCCAATTGAGGATCATAGACTGGTCAGACTTGGAGCGTGTGATGTCTGCCCGGGGTTGTCTCAAATGCACGAATCTCCTCACTGAAATCCGAGTTGGAGAATTTCTCACTCCTGAGAATAGTGACTGGCCGGTTCGAGATAATTGCAGCGACAACCCACAGTGAGATGCGCCCGAATTCTCGCTCGCTTGTAGGTGGGTGCCCATGGATCAATCAAGCAACAGATCCGTGATGAGCACAAGCCATCGGCCTACATTTCCTTGAACTCATCTTCAACCACCGATACTTCCGGGATTAGCTTGCCCAACTCGGCCACAAGCACTTACTTTAGTACTGAACCTACCATATTCCTTGATGTTGAAGAAACCCCAAACGGCAGCCCGAAGCGCAATTGTGCAGCGGCAGCAGACAGCCGTGTGCGAGTAACTACAGATCCGTTTCCATTTCGACGACGGACAATTGCTCCGGGGTTTTGGGCCTGGGGCCAATGATACCCAGCAAGAATAACCCCGCTGCCTCCATGGGGCCCCAATTGGGATGTGCGGGTACCACAGCCTACGAATAGCAGATCTGTTGAAGAGAAATTGCCTAGCTAGTGTTTGGTGTACGCGGTCAACCTGCACCAGCAACACTAATGACCATGTATTCCCGAGACCCATGTGGATGACGGATGCGGATTTGATTAATAAGAGGGCTCGGAGGAGACAAAAGTATGGGAAAAGATGTGTTGAACCGAGAACGCATTCAGCCACTGGGGCCGTGTCTTTTGACTGAGATGCGCACGTCAAATGTGCACTGAGAGTTGAGCGGGACGAGGGCTGGGCTCTGGCTCTGGAGTCAGAGCAAAAGTCCCACCGGCGACGTCGTTGGACACGCGGGCTGGCGCTGTCACTGCCAATGCCACGGCCAGGGACTACCGCCGGGCGCGCGACGGTGCCTCGATTTGCTCCTCTCCCATGCTCCCCTAGGTTCCGCCAAGATGGGACTCGAGTGGGCGGGCTTTTGCCCGTGCCTTGCTTGTTGCAAGTTTTCTCCCATGCCCCCGACAGGACCCTGAAATCTGACCCGACGGGATTGTGCGAGCCAGGTTCGATAGCCCACAGATTCTGGACCAGCGGCGCGGAGTCGACGTCCGTTCCACGACTGGAACTGGATGCATCATCAACTGTCAGACACTGTCAAGCATATACAGCGGGCCATGAGCGTGGGGAGATTCTTGACGTGCGCAGTCGAGTTAACGGCAGACGTTAGCTACCTAACAGTCGCAAGCCATGGAGGGCAGTGTTGACGATGATACTTGCTTGTCTTGGGTTTCAACCTGACGAAGACGAGCAAGGCACTGGAAGCCTAAGGTAGGTAGCAGCGACGAGGAATGCCGGGCGGGCACAAGCCGAACGGCACGTACTGGGCTACTGGGCAGCGATGGCTGCGATTCGTCTCCTGGCTGCCGCCTCTCGATTTTAGTCGCCTCCACCTATTCTAATTCAGTTCAACGTCCGCTGTTCGGCGCAGTGGTCTTTGGACCAGTGCGGTTCGGCGCAACCCTCTTGGGAAAGGCATCGTACGGTTGAGTGGTATTTTTACCTGTTCCCGTCGGTCTACGGCTTATCATAGTCAGCCTGACAAATGCGGCCTGTTTTGCTCCTTTTCATGTTCGTACGCCGTGGCTTGAGACGTTCTCCCCAGAGGCTAGAGCGGAGCGGTTTCTGTCAGTCATTGGAAGGCCGAGCTTAACACGAGATGGGTGATGACGGGAGCGGACGGGCGCAACCTGGATCCGGATCAGATATCAATCCTTCGCTCTCCATAACAAATGTGCCCCTGACTGAGGGATCGAAGGCCAACTCAAGCCCAAGCGGTCGGGAGAACCGTCCGACAGGTATCCGCGTCAAAGAGCGGTATTGTAAATTATGTCGAAGGCGGGGTATTCCCAGCTGGAAGCTCTGGACGAGCCGGTTCTTAAGGCTAAAAGCAAACTTCCATTTGCTACCATTCCGCCGCTGTCGGGTCGAGCTGGGATCTGCCTGTGTTCTTGGCCCTGGTGTCCCTCACGACGATGGAGCCCCCAATGGTTCCTGAGAGGAGGGGCTCACTTCTGTTCGGTCTGTAGCAGAGTGCAGAACACAGAGAATGCGGCCTAGAGTGCATAGCACAAAACTTGCAGGTCGCGGTGCTGGCCACTTTCTAACATGTCGGGCAGTCTACCCAGCGGTTCAGCGCCTCCAGCGCGCATTTCTTTAAAGGCCAAGCCGAGTTAGTGAAAGGTCTACTGCGGCAGAACGTGCTGCGGTAGATGAAAGTGGCCACAGAAACACCCATGGTGTTTTGTGTTCCTCCCCCACCTTGTTGATAGTTACAACAGTATCTTAATAATTTCGGCGCAAGATCCACCTTTTTGTTCGGTGCATTTCAGACAGAGTAAGATTGACCAGTGAAAGTGGCTGTTCTTTTGCAGAGCGCAGAGCGCACAGCGCAGGAGCCGAACGAACTCTGCTAAGTGCGAGGAGGGGAGAAGGGGGGGCATTCGGGGAGACCACAACCATTTGGAGCAGCGCAGAGAAGCCAAATACTGCGGTACGGTCCACACCCACCTCCCGCATTTGCCTGGTTCAGGAGGTACGTACCGGAAATACCAGGCTCTCAGGTGCCCAAGGGTGTAGGTACCTTAGTGCAGACATCCACCGTCCCAAGCCCATCCGCCCACTTCGACTCCTACTCCAACTCCAACAACTCCCACTCACCCACCACCATTGCCCTCCTCTTCCCCTGCACGAGGCACGGCATCCACCACGCACGCAGTACGTACCATCATCTGGGTTGACCCTCGTTGTATTCTTCCTAGCACCCTGCTCACGAGTGTTGGTTGTGTTGCCTCTACGCAATACCGCCCACTATTCCGCCGGCTCGCTGCGACAAGAGATCCCTTCCCGCCTGTCGACTGTACAAACAACGTCCCTTCCCATTTTCCCCTCGACGCCTGCAGCACCAAAAACCCGGCGTCATCGACTCGACAGTCTAGCCATCGAAACCTTCCTTCTGACCTAAACTCTTCCTCAACCACTCCAACAAAACATAACACATCTCGCCGTGAGAAGACGGCTTTTGGGCTGGTCTATAACATCCGTACCTTACACCACTGCGGTAGCTTTCCCACATCCGATACCCAAGGTACCTGCCTACCTACCTCACCGACCAGCCCCAGTGAGCGAGTCGGAGACAAGCCACTCAGTCGCAGAGCACCAGTGTCAGTGTGGGAGTGAGAGTTGCGGCCAAGGCGAACGTGGGGAAATTCCTTTCTTGTGACCCTCGACTCGCCGAAACCGAAACCTTCACCTTCTTCCCAAGGACGCCAAAGCAGAAGCTTTTTTCCCTCCTCTCACCCAAGATTCCGACTTTCACATGGCTGCCAGCACAGTATCGCCAATTTCGACTTCAAGTCCATTCACCTCAATGAACCCTACAACTACAGAACACGATTATCGCTTTCCGCGGAGGCCTGACGACTCATTCGCCTTTACGTCGCATTCCCAGGCGCATTCCAAGGCCAGTCCCAGCGAATTGCCCGCCGGTCTTCGGTATCTCAGACTTGACCTCTCTACCGCGCTGTATCCAAGTGCGCAGGACGATTTTCTGCTAAAGTCTGCTTTTTCGCCTTTCCAAAAGGCTGCCATGGATTCCAACCAGAGTCCCGAAGAATTGCAGAAGGAGGACCCGTTGGCGACTCAGGTCTGGAAGTTTTTCAGCAAGACGAAGCAGATGCTGCCCAACCAGGAGCGCATGGAGAACTTGACATGGAGAATGATGTCCGTAAACTTGCGCAAGAAGCAGCAGGAGGAGGAGAAAGCCAGGTAAAAATCACTCCATCATAATTTTTTCCTCTGCTTGTTGCACTCATGCTGGATGCCACCGCTGACGGACTCGGCTAACCTGTGTGGGGTGATGCAGACTTGCTCGATCTGCGCCGGCACATGCACCGCAAGCTCCTGCGGCTGCTACCTTCAATGCCAACGCCCCCAGTGGTATTGCTCAATTGCGCAAGTCTTCGGAGCAAAACGTCAATAACCCAGAGCCCATGAACCTTGACGATTTCATCTTTTCCGAGGACATCTCTACGCCTGCCACGAACCCTTCACCTCAGCCGCAAAAGGAGGAGAGGAACCACATGCAATCGACCTTCACACCTGCCATTCCCATCAAATCGCGCAAGGACTCCGTCGCCCAGCAGCAATTCGTACCCCAGTCGGTCCCGTTTCCCCCTCACCACCAAAAGGTTCAAGACGAGTTCAACTACATTACTCGGCATCACCGCAAAACGAGTATCGACGAACGACGGGTGAGCCGATTTTCTATTATCAAGCTGCAGACGAAATCCTGCGATGCACCTGGTTTTGCCACCTATGCATAATCTTTGTTGACTTGCTTTTCTATCTTATCTTGCGCACACCCCAATCACCACACCCCGATATCATATTAGTGCCTTTTGGGGCTTCGCTGACCCCTTCACACTTAGACCCGTAAACGTCCGGCCGACTTCTCTCCCCATGTGCCTGCCGTCAACAGCAACACAAACACCACCAATGACTTGGACGCCGATTCGGAGCTTCATGAATACTCGCTCGATAACGCCAACCAAACCAACATGACGCAAAACCCGCATCAGTCGAGGGTTCCATTCCCCTTGGACACCTACATCGAGAACGACCCTATCATCACGTCTGCAGGCCCCTTCCAGCAGAACTTCTCCTTTTCCCCCTCCACCTCCCCTATGATGTCCCACGGTCCGTTTTCCAATGTCTACAACAGCTCTGCGGTTCAGCCTTCTTCGCTGAACCCATCGGAATTCTATTCTCCCCCGGGATCGGCTTATCATTCCACTGTCACAACGCCGCATCCCATGCCCGATAACGACAACTTCTACTTTGGATCAATGGATATGCGCGGCCAAAGGTCGCAAGCCTTCCGAACGGGATCTCAGAACATGGGAAACCAAATGAACCAACAGTTTATGTACAACAACACGAACGGGAACACGATGTTCCCGGCCTCGGCTCCTACGACCGACTCCGTCTCTGCCTTCACTGCACCTAGTCCCTTTGGACACATCGACCCCGCACAAGTCTTCCAGCCCGACCATCCTGTACGCTCTCCCGGCATCCCTCTGCCCAACGAAGGGATGTTCAGCTTTGGCGCGGATTCGGACGAGGACGATGGCGGGGCATTTGCTGATCGCAACATGGGCATGACCCAAGATTTCTCGCCGGGTCCTATGGACGACGGTAGTAGTCTCGGTTGGGATCCCTCTCTTCCAGGCCAGTACAGTACGCAAGCCGCACGATATCCAGGCGGACCGCCTCGCAAGCAGGTCACTATCGGCGGCACAACGACGGACTACGTCGAAAACGACTGGGAGGCTGGTAATCTGCCGCGATCTCAGTCGCAATCTTTCCGTCAAGGATCCGACAGAAGAGGCGGCAAAGTTCCCCGCACGGCATCAACACCAGCGGGACACTTGGGCAGGAATGGAAATCCTTTCGATCGAATGGCTCAATCATCTCCGAACTCTCCACCTGGAAACAATAGTAATGTGTCTAGTTACTCTTCTGTAGCTCCAAGCCGACCCTCGTCGCCACCAGGTTCGAAACATGGCTCATCAACCAATTTGCAGGCGGCCGCAGGTAATCAAGGGGAGGGAAGCACACCAACGACGTGCACCAATTGTTTCACGCAAACGACACCTCTTTGGCGACGAAACCCCGAGGGCCAGCCGTTGTGCAATGCTTGCGGTCTATTCCTGAAGCTCCACGGTGTTGTACGACCCTTGAGCTTGAAGACAGACGTTATCAAGAAGAGAAACCGTGGATCTGGAGCAAGCTTACCTGTTGGAGGCACAAGCACGAGATCAAAGAAGAACGCCGCTGGTGGAGTTGCTTCAAGGAAGAACTCCACTCTTGCCATCTCATCGACTCCCACATCCACCACCGCCGCTAATACCAACGTTACGACACCGCCAGCCCCTGCTCGCGCTGGCAGTGCGAATGAAATTGAGAGTCCCGCAAGCGCAGCTGCATCTGGAGGTAATACTGCCGGCAGCACGCCAACAAGCTATGGAACGGGATCGTCGACTGGTGCCGCTGCTGGCGGAAAGGGCGTTGTGCCGATCGCAGCCGCGCCACCTAAGAACACCCCTGGCCCTGGCGCAGCCTCTCTTCCTCGAAATGCAGGTACATCTTCCGGTTCATCGAAACGCCAACGCCGCCACAGCAAGAGTGCTGGAAGCGATCTTGCTGGCATGGAAGTGGATAGCCCCGAAAACTCGACGGGTTCTCCAAACGAGGCGGCGAAACCACTTGGCTCGACTGGCTTTACTCCCCTATCCACAACTGGTTCTCTTGGCTTGGCGAACGGTCTTGGTATGACGCAACGCCCTGTGATGGGCTCAAGCATGATGGGAATGTCTCCTGGACAGAATGGCCCAATGATGAACCCAGGAGGGCCAGCATCTGGCCCACAAGAGTGGGAGTGGCTCACGATGAGTCTGTAAGACGCTACAGCCCGCGGCGATGACGAAACTTTCGAACGCATACCACCAAGTTGCGTCACTTTTCCTTATCGGCACTACGTTCCGATTATAGAATCACTGGGACATTGTCTCCACGTCTCCGTTGGAGTTTGTTGAGGTAGCTTGGGAACACTTCTCTTTGCGATTTTTGCAATTTTGCTTGATACCAGACCTTGATATCGGTCCTTATGCGGCGCTTTCTGTCTTTTGGCCTGCTACGCAAACATAATTGGGTTGGGACGGCTATATTGTGTAGATCTCTGATTTGAGGCGTGGGCCATTTCTCAGGCACCAGCCTGTGTCGCTTTATGGTGTTTTCTGGCGTCGCGACGCCAGATACGACGACATTTTCCCGGGGAGGGGGGGCAACTATGTTATTTTATGAGTATGATTTGGGTGGTTTGACGCTTCTCAGCGTGTGGTTACCGTCTGGAAGTCTCCAAGCCATCCTAGGCGGGACAAACTTCCAGTTTCTAAGCGTTCTAGAATAGTGTTTTTGAAAGACCTGAGCGAGTGCAGGGTTGTATTGGGGGGGTTCCTCGAACGGAGAGGCTGATGGGCTCACGAACTCGTTGCTTGTGTCATTTTCAGACCTAGATTCACGCGTTGGATGAAATAAACTGAGATACCTATTTTGGCTTTGCATGATGCTGCTCGACCCATGAAACTACCTTGCAAACCCGTTCCGGATTTTCGAACTTTGTAATCAATGTGGTTTAAAGATGATCGCTGGCGTTCATCAGCTCACCATGAGTTCTCCGGACGACGGTCGGGTCTCAGCCGTTCGGCCCCACATATACGGCGTGCGGAGACTCGGAGCCCGGGCCTCAGGGGTTCTCTCTCGCGGTGAGATTGAGAGGTCGATCGAGAGTCCACCCATGTCACCTCCACATTCTCCGGGGTCTAGACCACGGTTGGACTCCAGATACAGGACGACAAGGTTGATTGCCACTTCGTTCATGGCTTGGCGGACTATTGAATATTGTGATGCAAGCACAGTGAGTGAGCATTGAAAGGCGAGACCGCGATCGAGCATGGCGACACGTTTCTCTGCTGTCCTGCACTCGATAGCTGGGTAACTCTTCCACGGATTGTGCTGCGTCCGTTGTACTACCAGTTGTCCCCCTCTGTCGCAGCGAAAGGCATGGGACGCAAATGCTTCAACATGAATTGCGTCAATGGGAATCCAGTCACAGGAATGGTTTTATTCGCGGACGCACTCGACGAAGACCTTTCCGCGCGTCACAACGTAAATAGGCAGGCAATTTAGCTGCAGCAGGAATGGCGGGAGTGCAGATGAACTATCTAATACTTGCGTGATGCAGCACGTAATAACGCAGCCGCGCTTGGCTGCACTCTCTTCCCTCCTCCCGCCTCCATTTTAACATTTCGATAATTCCAAAGTCTGAAATGTCCACGGTTGACCTGAGAAGCCCGCCTCGGCCGGAATCTATCGACTCGTTCAACTTCGTCGCGGTAGTAACGAGTAGGTTCTTGGACCAACGGCGGACTGGAATATAAAAGATCTACATTCTTTACCGAGGGGAGTAATTACCGCCGTGGTCATCACCTCTCCTTTCTCCTCTACCAAGCGACCTCAGTTATGCAGAGGAAGTGAACCGTCTTTGCTCGGTCTTGGGTACGATTTCATTCGTCATCGCTCATCGAGAACCCTTTCTTTTGTTTTGAACCACATACCAAAAGACGGGTCTTCCTGCAACCCCAAAGAAACAAAAGCAGCAGTAATGCACGCCTCCACCAAAACCTCCTCCTCCTCCTCTTCCCTTCTCCTCTCCATCATCCTCCTCCTCTGCACGATGACTCCCCACGTCCTCGCAGGCGGCAACCAATACCTCAAAGAAATCGAGACGCAGATCCGCGCCCACGTCCACCGGCTCAAGCCCGCCGTCGTCGACGTCCCCCTGCCCGACGAGGCGCTGATGCGGCCGGCCCCCGTGGACCCGATGACGGTGCGAAAGGCGTTTTGCAAGAAGCAGTACGGCACCGACGATCTCGAGAACTGCGCCGCCAAGATGAAAGAGAGTACGGGCGGCGTGGACGGCGACATTGACAAAACCAAGACGATCTGCAGGGAGCGGTGGGGTATCACGAACTGGGAGGCCTGTCTGAAGAAGCTGGGCGAGGCCGGTCAGCCTAACAACGACGCTGAGGGCGGCTCGGCTTCTTCGGAGACGGCGGCTGCTGTGGAGGTCCCGGCTACGAAGACCGCGGCTGCGCCTGTGAAGACCAACTCGGCTAGGGCGTTGGAGAGGTGAGGAATGCCGTGGAGCCCCAGGTTGGGGATAATTCGGAACCAGCAGGACCTTTTTTGGAACACTTTTGTGAACCCTTTTAACAGCTTCAGAACGAAAGACTTGTCTTTTTGTAGCAAGAAACCAATCTCTTGAGCTGAATGGACCTGGGGCGTTTGGAGGCTGCCAGACACCCAGAGGAGTCTGACGTTTAGAGGGGAGGGGTGAAGGACAGTGGGGACACTTGCATTGGGACGTTGAGGTTTCATGGTGTAAGTTAGAGACTTACAGAAGGAAAGGAGAAGGTTGAGATGGTTCAGAGAATCGGCTGATAGTTCAGAGATCTTTGGTAATAGATCCCGTGTTTGTGTCAGCCATGTGCCCAGGATTACGGTTCATCTCAGCAGAAGGAACGAGGTGTCTGTTGCTCTATTTCTCAACTTTTCAACAAATTCTTTGTTTTTTTCCCTCAAACCTAAAGAACGTTTTGGAAGATTTAGTAGCTTCAAAGAGCAACAGAATCGATGTGCCTTCAGTCTTTTAGTGGTAACCAAACAGCAATTCAAAGAAAGGATTTGGATGGAACTATATTGCACGGGCGCATTCATGTCGAAGAGCCGCATCCTATGGAATACCCAGAAAAACGCTCTCTCTTCTGTTTCCATCAAAAAGGTTGCGAGATTTTCACGCTGCATGACTTTTCAGATGTCATTGGCATATATTGCTGCATGCGAACTGTTCAAATTATACTGCCAAAGAGTCTTTGAAGACACAAAGAAACACGAAATAAGAGGAGTGAAATCATTGCAGTAGTCAGTGGCTACTGCTAAGTTTTCCTTATCATTCGGCAAGCAAAGAAGCCCGTTCTTAGTTCGGACATCAAGGTTACTAAGGTACGCAAGTGATCTATCTATGTTCCAAGTTGCTAGCTTTACTGTCGAAGGTTCCGCGTCCAACTGTCCAGAGACCTTACCATGGTTCACTAAAACCCAGAGGTCTTCTTCCTAAAGAAGCAAACCTCGAATGGGTACCGTGTGTATATCCTATGGGTCGAGTACGCACCGAGCCTAAGGACCAATAAATCTTGTTGAAAGCCTGAATGACCTAAAAAGCCATGACTTTGGTCGCCTACACAGTCCCCATTCAACTTTCTTCCTTCGATCAATTCTTGTGCGTATTGTCCTTCTCAATCTCTCTTCCATTCTCGAAGAAACCCCCCCCCCCCCCCCCCCCCCCCCCCCAAAACA
>JAVHLU010001184.1:0-35585 GCA_036785755.1 Colletotrichum ledebouriae | reverse complement strand
AGGCGCGATAGTATTAGAGCTAAGTAAGTAAACTTAGTAGTAGAAGTTTAGTAGGTTATTATATACCCTATAGAGTAGCCCTTCTTCGAGCAGGTCCTCCGTATTACTAAGGTAGAGGTAGCCTAGGCGGCCTAGGCTTATTAGGGGAACGTTAGTAAGTATAGCTTATACTAACTAATAGAGAGAGCGTTACTAATAATAGTATAGCTAGCGGACGAAGTAGTAATAGAGGCGGTATTTAATAGTAGCGCAGGTAGTACGCGAGAGGAAAAGTCGATAGTTTTATAGTCTATTAAATAATTAAAAACCACGTTCTTATTAATATAAAGTTAAAGATCGTGAGGCTATAGGTATATATAAGTGCGGCTATAGTTAGGAGAGGATCACGTAACCGAAGGCTATGTATTATCAGGAGGCGCGGAGTTAGAAGGTCTATTGCACTTAAGCAGGTAAAATCACTATGCAGTGGCCAGAGGCTATACCTAGGTTATAAATACCTATAAGATAGCTTATATCTCCTAGTTTTACCTCTTAGTATTACTATTAATCTATAGGTAGTATATAATACTTAATAGCCTCCTTATACTAATAAGGTAGTAGAATTTAGCCTAGAAGTAGCTTACCTAGGTAGACCCTTAATTACTAATAATACTATATAGGAACCTATAGAACTAGAAGTAAGAGGTAAGGAACTAGTAGGTATAAGCTTCTACTTTTATAATACTTATCTCCTCTAATATTACTAACTTACCTAGCCTATTTATTATAACCTATAAGTATTAGCTAGTATTATCCTTTATAAGTAATAAGTTTATAATAAAGTCTATTAAGAGGTCTAAGTATAACTACGTAGGTATTAGTAGGGGTTTTAGGAAGCCCCTCTTAGCTTACCTCTAGGTATATATCCCTCTATAGATATTATAGTTCCTTATAAATCTCTATATTATTTATAATTATTCTAGCTAATAAAACTACTAGCTTACTATTTCTAATATACTATTATACCCTAGGTAAGTAGTTATACTTAAGTTATAGCTCTATTAAATAATCTTTATATAGAGCTCCCCTATTAAGTTACTATTATCCTCCCTACTAAGTACCTATAGCCTCCCTCTAAATATTAGCCTCCCCTAGCTATTAATATTATACTTACTAATTTAAACCTTAGCTTTTATATCTAGTAGAAAGGTCTAAAACTAGTAAGTAATTATATAATATATAGCCTTATATATTTTATCCTTTTTTATAGTTTCTAGCTATAGTACCTATAGTTTAGGGTTACTATTAAAGACTATAGTATTTAGGATATTAATATAGCCTTTCTAACTTCTCCTTACTAAGGGGCTAACTATAGGGTCCCTGCGGGGGTAGGCGTAGTCTAGTATTAGCTATAAGACCCTCCCCTGCTTCTACCTATTATCTTACTCTTATAATATACCCTATTATCTCTAAGAGAGAGTATTAGGAGCTATTACTTCCTTATTAGAATAGTATTTAAGAGTAAAATTATATTAGAATAGCTCCTCTACTTGCTAGCTCTAGCGCTTTATAAAGCGCTACTTCTTTATAAAGTATTTAAGCCTCTAATAGTTAATTAATACCTTAAAAGTAATTATACTATATAGCTCCGCCCTCTATATATATAAGTAAGAAAGGACTACTAGGAGCTCCTTATTATAAATAGGGTAGTTATACTCTATAGGTAAGAGCTTCTATAAATAGAATACTATAAGATACTAGGTACTATCTAGGCTAACTTATAAGAGTACCCCTCTTAATATAAGTCCTAAATAATTAGTTTTAATAATAATCTTATCTTCTAAATTAAACTAATAGAGTACTAGCTAGGTATTAAAAAGCTACTTTAGCTATAAGAAGGCTTATTCTTAGTTATCTCCCTATTAGAATATTATATTCTTCCTAGTAAGTAGTATAAGTAGTTTACTAATATCCCTATATTCTAGTATAAATATATTATAATAGTTTATAAACCCTAAGAAGCTCTAGACCTCTTTTAGGGAGGTAGGGGGTAATTACTTAGTAATTACTTAGAGTTTCTTAGGGTTATAAGAGAGACCCTCTCTTATTATTATAATAAACCCTATATACTTAACCCTCTTAACTAAGAACTTATACTTTATAGAGTTAAGGTTTAAGCCTATATCTACTAGCCTCTAGAGGACCTCCTAGACCTTCTTCTTATAATCTTCCCTCGTTCTATTAGAATAAATTAATATATTATTTATATATATAGTAATAAAGTTATTAAAGAAGTTTTATAAAGTATTATTAATATATTACTAGAAGCTAGTAGGGGTATTAGTTAAGCTAAATAAGTAAACTACTTATTTAAATAACTTATACTAGGTATAGAATATAGTTCTCTCTTAGTACTCCTCTATTACTCTTAACTTATAGAAAGCTATTATTATATCTAGCTTAGTATATTATTTAGCTATACTTACCTAGTATAGTATCTTAGAGATTAATAGGAGGGGGTAGTAGTCTTTCTTAGTAATTATATTAAAGGCCTTATAACTAATATAGAAGTAACTTCCCCTACTTAGCTTCTTTATAAAGAGTACTAATACTCTAGTAAGTAAGCTATTAGCTTTAATTGAGCTCGGAATTACGCCGCAGCCCCTTCGCAAAAAGACTACAACAAATTCACCTAGTTCGCAGGCATAATTCGGGAAATACTATATAGGTATTTTAACCTATACCCTCTACTAGTTAAGGAAAATAATATAGGAACCCTATACGTTCCTACTACTCGTAAGTAAACCCTCGCATAGAGTCGGACGCGCGCCGCACCGGGGCCGATTATATCGGAGCCGAACGGGCGTGTATTATCAGGAGGCGCGGAGTTAGAAGGTCTGTTGCACTTGAGCAGGTAAAATCACTATGCAGTGGCCAGAGGCCCTATTAGCTTTAATAAACCCCTTATTTAGGAGGTTTTATAAGGTCTTTTTTAGTACTAGTAGCCCTTCTCTTAATATATTATAAAGGGGGCCCTAGGGGAGTACTAGCTCCCTCCTATCTAGTCCTAGTATAGGGTTAATCTAGTAGTCTACTCCTAGTTACTTAGGAGGTAGTAAATAAGCCTTATTAGGGTTAAATAGGTTAGGAAACTCCCTTAAGACCTAGCTTAGTAAATAGTATTATTAATCCTCTTTTAGTTTTAGGTTTAAAGCTTTCTTAATATTAGCTAAGTTAATAGCTTATACTAGTACCTCTATAATACCCTCCTAGCGCTTACTTTATTATCTTACTAGGCGTTAGTAGATTATAGAGAATAAGAGTATATTAAGGAACCTTATAGCCCTTATTTCCTTTATAAGGGGCGTTTCTTCTTAGCCCTTTAGGTATAGCCTAACTTATCCCCTCTTATAATATACTTAATAAGCTATAATATTATAAATAACTTAGCTCTATTTTATTTAAAGGCGCTCTAAGAGAATATTAAGGTCTAGGCTATTTACTATATATATAAAGATATACTAAGTATAACTACTCGTTTCTAGGTTAAATATTACTATACCTAGTATATTACCTAGTAATAGTCTACTAAGTATATACCTTTTTATAGGTTAGTATCTCTTCTTAATATATAGAAAGTAGAGGTATTAGGCTAGGGAAAGCTTAATTATTATATAAGTATAACTCCTAGTATCTACTAGGGTATAAGCTAGATATCCTCTATTAACTCTAACTTAAATAATAATAAGCTTATTATAGGCTAGTTATTCCTATTTATATTCTTCCTAACTTAATATCTCCTCTATAATAGGCTCTAGGGCTTAATTTTGCTCTATAGTTAGTCTTTTTCTAACTTCTTATTTTCTTCTAAGGAGTTAGTTACTACTTAGTATTTATTTATAACCTTATAATATACTAGTTCTTCTCTTAAGGTCTTTACCTTTATAACTCTAGGTAGCTAGTCCTCTTTATTAGAGTAGCGCTAGGTAATATAACCTCTAGCTCTATAAGTATAATATATATAGGGGTCCCTTATATAGTAATATTGAGAGGGTTTGCTTGCGAGTAGTAGGAACGTATAGGGCTCTTATATTATTTTCCTTAACTAGTAGAGGGTATAGGTTAAAATACCTATATAGTATTTCCCGAATTATACTTGCGAACTAGGTAAATATATTATAATCTTTTTATAAAGGGGCTATAGCGTAATTCCGAACTTAATACCCTTTTAAAGCTATTAGTATTATACTAGGGAGGTATCTAAGGAGGACCTAGAGTTTTAGTAGTTATAGTATCTTACCTCCTTAACCTATAAGATATATATAGCTCTAGTTATATAAGTATCCCCCTTAGTATCCTTAGTAGTAAGTCTCTAGTAGGTTACTAAGTAGTTACTAGTAACCTTCTAGTACTCTACCTTCTATATAATACTCTAGACCTTTAAGAGCTAGCTATCATAATTAGCTAGTAAGTTAATAATAATTAGCCAGTCTCTTAGCCTAGGGGTAAGGGAGGCCTCTAGAAGTAAGATCTAGACTTAATTAAGCTAGTTTATATTACTTATACTAGCAAGTATCTACTTAAATCTTAATAGGAAAGTTACTAGGGATTTATTCTCTTTCTACTAGAGGGTTTATAGTTAAGGTATAGCTTATAACTAGATATTTAGGTCCTTATATATCTAGTTTAGGTAAGCTATAAAGCCCTCGGGGTTATATTTTCCCCTACCCCTATAGCTCTATAGAAAGTAGAGATTATTTACTAGGTTATAGTATCTAAGTAGGAGTTAATAAGGTACTATACCTCTATATCTATAATATAGAACGCCTTATCTATAGTAATCTTATACCTTATTTATTATACCTAGGTAATATATTCCTTCTACTTACTTGAAAACTTTAGGGGTAGGGGTAGTAGCTTCTAGCGTAGTATACTAGGTATTACTAGTACCTTACTAGTAGTACTTAAAGGGGTCTATATAGCTATATATTAGCTATTCCCCTACTTAACCTCTTATAACTATTACTAGAGGGACTCTATTACTACTACTACTAAATTAGCTTATAATAGCCTATCTTAAGTTTTAGCTATATTACTATTAATTATCTTACTAACTAGTAGGGAGTAGCGCTTAACCTATTATTATTATTATACTAATAAGCTTAAATATATAAGGGGTTAGACCTAAGTTTATTTAATAAGAGGTTATTATAATACTATTTATTTAAGCTACAGAGGAAAAGGGGAAGTTTTCCTCTCTAGTAGAGATTTTATTAGTTTATAGGGAATAACTAGGTAAGCCCTAGGTAGGCCCTAGGTAGCTCCTTAAGGTAGTAAACCTAGGCAGAAGCCTAGGTAGGCTTAACCCGGGCGTAGCCCGTAATAATAAGTATACTCTAAGACTAAGGCACTAAGTAAAGTTACTAATATAGCTTTAACTAAAGCGACCTCCTTAAAAGGCCTCTAACAACTAATAAGAGGGGTAACTATAGTAGAGAATTGCTCTATATAGTAATATAGTAGATATGTCTTATAAGAGTATAGCTATAGGCCTAAACTAGGAAAGGCTAGAAGGCTAAACGTAGGTGCTCTTTATTCTATTAAACTATTACTTAACCTTCTAAGTCTATAGTTTATAGAGTTTTCCTTAGGGTATATAAGGTTATTACTAATTCACTAACGTTTTACTAATAGCGTAGCTCTATACTTTATACCTACCACTATTCCTTATAATTTCCCCCCCCTCTAAGGCCTTAGTCCCTATTATAGGCTACGCCTAGGTTAAACCTACCTAGGCTTCTGCCTAGATTTACCGCCTTAAGGGGGCTACCTAGGGCCTACTTAGTAGTTCCCTATAGATTAATAAAATCTCTACTAGAGAGGAAAACTTCCCCTTTTGCTCTTTAGCTTAAATAAATAATATTATAATAACCTCTTATTAAATAAACTTAGGTCTAACCCCTTATTTATTTAAGCTTATTACTATAATAATAATAATAAGTTAAGCGCTACTGCCTATTAGTTAATAAGATAATTAAGAATTAAGTTCGGAATTACGCCGCAGCCCCATTATAAAAAGACTATAATAAATTCACCTAGTTTATAGGCATAATTTAGGAAATACTATATAGATATTTTAACTTATACCCTCTACTAGTTAAGGAAAACGATATAGAAACCCTATATATTCCTACTACTCGTAAGAAAACCCTCTAAATATTATAAAGTTAGACGCGCGCTATACTAGGGCTAATTATATCAGAGCTAAATAGGCTACTAAGGCTCTCGTAGTAATGCCCTCGCTAATCCTTCTAGTAAGGTACTATAAAAGCTATATAAGATAACTCCTTGACCTAAAGGTTAACCTTCTAGTAAGGTATCATAAACGCTACTATATAAGAGATAACTCCTTAACTAAAGAGGTCTTTCCTAAGATGTTCTTATAGCTAGAAGCATAAGAAGCTCTATAAGTAGAGCCTTATACCTCTCCCTCTTCCTTATCCTTATTAAACCTATAATAAATCCTTAACTATATTTATACTAGACCTTATATATAAATATACTAAGCCTGAGCGAGGTATGCCTTTTAATACTAATAACATATAAGAGCTCGCTAGAGAGTTTAGTATTAATATAATTAATAAAACCCGCTCCTTCTTTAATTACTCCGCTATATATAAAGAGTATATTATTAGTATAGCCCTTAAGAGGGCTTACCTTAATACCCCTATTAGAGACTCTATAAGGTATAATAATATTAGAGCTAAGTAAGCTAACTTAGTAGTAGAAGCTAAGTAGGTTAATATATATCCTATAGAGTAGCTCTTCTTCGAGCAGGTCCTCCGCACTATTAAGGTAGAGGTAGCCTAGGCCCCTTAGGGCTTATTAGTAAGTACGGCTTATGCTAACTAATAGAGAGAGCATTACTAACGATAGCATAGTAGCGGACGAAGTAGTAATAGAGGCAGTATTAGTAGCGCGGGTAGTACGCAAGAGGATAAGTTAATAGTTTTATAGTTTAAATAATTAGCAACTATATTATTATTAAGATAAAGTTAAAGATCGTGAGGCTATAGGTATATAGAAGTATAGCTATAGTTAGGAAAGGATCACATAACTAAAGGCTATATATTATTAGGAGGCGCGGAGTTAGAAGGTCTATTACATTTAAGCAGGTAAAATCACTATGCAGTAGCCAAAGGCCAAGATAATTAATAATAATATAGCTAGAATTTAAAATAAGCTATTATAAGCTAACTTACTAGTAATACTAGAGTCCCTCTAGCTAAGGTTATAGGAAGTTAGGTTATAGGAAGTTAGGGCATAGGAAGTTAAGTAGGGGAATAGCTAATATATAGCTATATTAAACCTTATAAATACTACTAAGAAAGTATTAATAATACTTAGTATAATATATTAGAAGTTATTACTCTTACCCCTAAAGTGTTTAAATAAATAGAGAGAATATACCTCCTAAGTATAATAAATAAGGTATAACATTGCTATTAGTGGGGTATTCTACCCTCTAAATATAGAGGTATAATACTTTATTAACTCCTATTTAGATATTACTCCCTAATAAGTAATCTCTACTTTCTATAAAATAGCGGGTAATAAAAGGAAATATAATCTAGAGGACTTTATAACCTACTTTAATTAAACCTATAAGAACCCTAATATCTAGTTACAAGCTATAGCCTAATTATAAACCCTCTAGTAAAAAGAGACTAAATCCCGACTAACCTTCTTATTAAAGTTTAAGTAAATACTAGCTAATATAAGTAATATAAACTAGCTAGGTTAGGTCTAGATCTTATTTCTAAAGGCCTCCCTTACCCCTAGGCTAAAGGATTAGCTCATTATTATTAATTCACCTACTAACCATAATAAATAGCTATTAAAGGTTTAGAATATTATATAGAAAGTAGAGCGCTAGAAAGCCCTTAGTAGCTAGCTACTTAGTAACCTATTAGAGACCTATTACTAGAGATATAAAGGGGGATATATATATAACTACAGCTATATATATGTCTTAAGTAAAGGAGGTAAGGTATTATAGCTATTAGAACTCTAGGTCCCCTTTAAGTACTTCCCTGATATAATACTAATAACTATAAAAAGGTATAAGGGATTCTTATACCTATTATACTTATAGAGTAAAGGGTATATTACTGAATATTACCTTAGTAAAGAGGATTAATTACTTGTAATTATAGAAATAAAGACTTTAAAAGAAAAACCTATAGGTTATAAGGCTAAAAATAATTACTAAGTAATAGCTAACTCCTTAGAAAAAGATAAGGAGTTAGGAAAAGACTAACTCTAAAGTAAAAACTTAGCCCTAGAGCTTACTAAAGAGAAGATATTAGGTTAGGGGGAATATAAAGAGGAATAAATAGCTAATAATACGCTTATTATTATCTAAGTTAGAGTTAATAGAGAGTATCTAGCTTATACCCTAGTAGATACTAGGGGTAATACTTATATTATAATTAACCTTTCGCTAGCTTGATACCTTTACTTCCTATATATTAAGAGAAGATACTAATTTATAAAGAGGTATATACTTAGTAAACTATTACTAAGTAATACCTTAGAAAAAATAATATTTAACTTAGAAATAAGTAGTTATACCTATATATCTTAATATATATAATTAATAGCCTAGACCTTAGTATCCTCCTAGGGCGCCCCTAGATAAAATAGAACTAAGTTATTTATAATACTATAGTATACTAAGTATATTATAAAAAGGGCTATATTAGGTTATATCTAAAGGATTAAAAAGAAACGCCCCTTGTAAAAGAAATAAGAGCAATAAGGTTCCTTGATATACCTTTATTGTCTATTAGTTACTAACGCCTAGAAGATAATAGGGTAAGTATTAAGAAGGCTTTATAGAGGTATTAGTATAAGTTATTAACCTAGTAGATATTAAGAAAGCCTTAAACCTAAGACTAAAGGAGGATTAAGAATACTATTTATTAAGCTAGGTATTAAAGGAATTCCCTGACCTATTTAACTCTAATAAGGCTTACTTACTACCCCCCAGGTAACCTAAAGTAAACTACTAGATTAACCTTATCTTAGGACTAGATAAAAGAGGGCTAGTACTCCCCTAGAGCTCTCTCTATAATATATTAAGAGAAGAGTTGTTAACACTAAAGAAGACCTTATAAGACCTCCTAGATAAAGGGTTTATTAAAGCTAGTAGTTTACTAGCTAGGGTATTAGTACGTTTTATAAAAAAGCTACGTAAGGGTATTTACGTTTATATTAATTATAAGGCCCTTACTATAATTATTAAGAAGGATTAGTACCCCCTCTTATTAATCTCTAAGATATTATATTAGGTTAGTATAGCTAAAGAGTATACTAAATTAGATATAATAATAACCTTTTATAAGTTAAGGATAATAGAGAGGTATAAGGAGAGAATTATATTCTAGACTTAATATAAACTATTTAACCAAGTAGTTTACCTATTTAGCTTAACTAATACCCTTACTAGCTTCTGGAGATATATTAATAATATACTATAAGACCTCTTTAATAACTTTATTACTACTTATATAAATAATATATTAATTTACTCTAATAGGATAAAAAGGGACTATAAGAGAAAGGTCTAGGAGGTCCTCTAAAAGTTAGTAAATATAGGGCTAAACCTTAACCTTATAAAATATAAGGTCTTAGTTAAAAGGGTTAAATATATAGGGTTTATTATATCTATAAAGCCCTCTTAAGGGCCATGCCGACAATACGCTCTCTATATATAGCGGAGTAGTTAATAAAGGAGCGGGTTTTATTAATTATATCGAGGCTAAACTCTCTAGCGATCCCCTCTATATTATTTATACTAAAGGGCGTGCCTCGCTTAGGCTTAGTATATTTATATATAGGGTCTAGTACTAATATAGTTAAGGGATAAGGATAAGGAAGAGGGAGAGGTATAAAGCCCTACTTGTAATAATAGAGCTTCTTATACTTCTAGCTATAAGAACCTCTTAGGAAAGACCTCTCTAGTTAAGGAGTTATATCTCGTATAGTAGCGTTTACCTTGCTAGAAGGTCGACCTTTTAGGTTAAGGAGTTATCTTATATAGTAGCTTTTCTAGGCCACGAGAGCCTTAATAGCCTATTTAGCTCTAATATAATTAGCCCCGGTATAGCGCGCGTCCGACTTTATACGAGGGTTTACTTATAAGTAGTAGGAACGTATAGGGTTCTTATATTATTTTCCTTAACTAATAGAGGGTATAGGTTTAAATACCTATATACTATTTCCTAAATTATACTTGCGAACTAGGTCAATTTATTATAGTCTTTTTGCGAAGGGGCTGCGGCGTAATTCTAAACTTAGAAAAAGCTTAATTATATCTATAAGAGAGGGCTTCTCTTATAACCTTAAGAAGCTCTAAATAATTACTAAATAATTACCTCTTACTTTACCTAGGGGGGTTTAAAGCTTCTTAGGGTTTATAAATTATTACAATATATTCATATTAGATTATAGGGATATTATTAGGCTACTTATACTACTTATTAAGAAGGATATAGCGTTTTAATTGGGAGGTAATTAAGAATAAGTATTCTCTTAGCTTAAGTAGTAGGATAGGATAAGATAGACTTAGCTACGTAGCTTTCAAAAAGCTCCCTTAGCGCACGGGCCTATTATAGGAGGACTATAGAGTAGAGCGTAGAGGAGGGAAGCATAGCAGGCTTTATCATTATTTATATATTCTTACTATTAATACCTTAAAAATCCTATACCTCGTTTCTTAGTATTTTCTTGGCGAATTTATATCTAATGTAGATAATCTCTTTTAATTAGATCTATAAAATTACTTAGTATATTGTTTAAGCCTATTTTTAATATTCTTACCTATTTATAAGTAGGGTTATATTATTTATTATCTTTCTAGTTCTTATAGGTTCTAGACTTTTTTAATAATACTTAGAGGCGAATTCTTTTGCTCTTTTTAATAGCCTTTATAGGCTTCTTAGAGAGTTAGATACCTTTGCTATATCTATATATCCCCGCGATTAATATATATATATATATATATATATATAATTAATCTACTTTAAATATAATAATAAGCTTAAAAATCTATGAATAATAAATAAGAATAATATAATTGATTATAAATATAATCTAGAAGGGAGGAAGATATTTATAAACCTACCTTAGTTCTAAGGGAATAGTAATAGCTATGCTTTCTTATAGGATTAAGGTAGGAATAATATAAAGCCTAAAATCCTCCCTTCCCCCCTTTCTAATACTATTAGTAGGTTCTAGTAAGTATATCCCTTTTCCTTATCCCTTATATATTATTCTAATTACTATTTTTTAACTAGCGAGCCATAGCTAAAGTAGCTAAGATAGCTATATATAAGACTAATATAGCAATTAGTAGTCTTACTAAGCTAATAGGTATAGCGAGATTAACTAGAATAGTAACTAAAGACTAATAAAACCCTTATTATTATAGCCCTAAGTGATAAGAGCGATATACTAACTTTTAAGAGATATTAATATAATAAAGCTATAAATTCTTCTAAGATAAGAGCGTTATTAGAAAGACCCTTCTATATTAGGTAATAAGACTTAAAGTAGATCTATAAGAGCTTAGAGTAATAAGATCGAAGTTACTAAACCTTTTCTCATATTTATTTAGTTATTTAATTTATATTATTTCCTTTTTTACTTTATTTCAAAAGAGTTATAACTACCTATTTTATCTTTCTATTTAGAAGATATTATAATAATAACTTTATTTTATTAACTAGAAGATTTTACTACTTTAACTATATAATATTAGCTTTAATAATATATAAACTTATAAGTATTATATTTTCTTCTTTCGTAGCTAATTTGAATACTAGATCCTCTTTTAATAAGCAAAAGTAACCTAAAGAGAGATTTATAGGGGCTTTATTTAACAGGATATAACCTTATATTATAAGATAGCTAGCTTCTAATAATAATATAGATAGGTCTATTAATCTTACCTTAGAAATAGGAGTAATACCCTTAAGTACTCTATATTCTCCTAAAGGAACTTATACTAAATAGGATATTATAGCTCTTACTAAACTACTTATAAGATATCCTATTATTATAATAATAACCCCTTACTCTACTAGAGCCCCTAAGCTTATTAATATTAATAGCTCTAACTTTATTACTAATTATAAGAGCTTTTTAAAGCTTTATTATAAAACTAATAAGAATATAAACAATAAGGTTTATATATATAGCTCTAGTAATTATTAAGATATAATAAGAGCTTATATTAATAAAGCTAGGACCTAGAAAGAAGCTAAGGAGAAGCTTCTATACTAGTTTAGATTTATAAACTTAAAATCTTAATAAGACCCTAATAAGGATCTTTAGAACCTAGTTTTAAGATCTTATATTAAAAATAATAACTCTTTTTAAGTTATAATTTTAATTACTACTATTTAATAGCTTTAATAAAGAGCTATTTAGTATAGAAACCCTAAGCTTAGTAATACTAAGCTTATTTATATTACTTATTACTACTTTTTAGAGAGAGCTATAAAAGCTATAGCTTAAAACCTTAGCTACTAGCCTACTAAAGTTATTTAAAAGTAGTAAGTTATAATAGAAGATATCTTAATTAAATAATCTACTACTTACTAGGAACCCTAGTAGTTATCTAGCCTTATTAAGCCTAAACTAATAATAATACTTTTAGTTCTAATAAAGATAATTCTAATAAAGTAGAAGGCTAAGGCTAAGGAGCTCTTTATAGCTTGAACTACTAGCTTATTAACTCTCTTATAGAGAACTTTAAGACTTTGAGCTCGGAATTACGCCGCAGCCCCTTCGCAAAAAGACTATAACAAATTCACCTAGTTCGCAGGCATAATTCGGGAAACACTATATAGGTATTTTGACCTATACCCTCTACTAGTTAAGGAAAATAATATAGGAACCCTATATATTCCTACTACTCGCAAGTAAACCCTCTAAATATTACTATATAAAGTTAGACGCGCGCCGCACTAGGGCTAATTATATCGGAGCTAAACGGGCTACTAAGGCTCTTATGGCCTAGAAACGCCCTTACTAAACCTTCTAGTAAGATAAAAGCTACTATATAAGATAACTTCTTAACCTAAAAGGTTAACTTTCTAGTAAGATACTAAAGGTAAACGCTACTATATAAGAGGTAACTCCTTAACTAAAGAGGTCTTTCCTAAGAGGTTCTTATAGCTAGAAGTATAAGAAGCTCTGCTATAAGCAGGGCCTTATACCTCTCCCTCTTCCTTATCCTTATCTAACCTATAATAAATCCTTAACTATATTAGTATTAGACTTTATATATAAATACGCTAAGCCCGAGCGAGGCACGCCCTTTAGTATAAATAATATAGAGGGGATCGCTAGAGAGTTTAGCCTCGATATAATTAATAAAACCCGCTCCTTTATTAACCACTCCGCTATATATATGCTTTAATATAGAGAGAGCGTTACTAATAATAGCATAGCTACTAGCGGACGAAGCGGTAATAGAGGCGGTATTTAATAGCAGCGCGGGTAGTGCGCGAGAGGAAAAGTCGATAGTTTCGTAGTTTAAATAATTAAAAACCACGTTATTATCGATATAAAGTTAAAGATCGTGAGGCTATCTAGTATAACGGGCATATATAAGTATAGCTATAGTTAGGAAAGGATCACGTGACTAAAGGCTATATATTATTAGGAGGCGCGGAGTTAGAAGGTCTGTTGCACTTGAGCAGGTAAAATCACTATGTAGTGGCCAGAGGCCGCGCTATAAACTATATTATAATTAGCTATATTAAGTACCTCGGGGGTAGCTAGAACGGGGATTATTACTATATATCTCTATACTACTTTATTAGCACCCTAGATACTAATACCTAGGTTAAGACTAGTATTATTAATAAAAGCTATAACTAGAAGAGGATTAATAGCTAGATAATTCTAAGGTATATTCTAATTAATAAGGATATCTTTATATATTATATAGTTACTATAAGTAAATTAGTAGAGAAGTAGTAACTAAAACTCCTAGAAGAGATCGTATAGATTACTAAGTATAATAAATTATATTCTAAGTAATCTATTAGCTTTAAAAGCTTAGTGAAAGATATTATATAATTATATAACTTTATAGATATAACGTCTTTTAGCTTTAAGCCTAAGAACTAATATATTAACCTAATAGAAAATATTACTATAATAAAAAGAGGGAAAGCTAGAGATTATTAAATAGAGCCTTATAATACTTATAATTAGTAGACGTCCTAAATAGTAAACCTACTTATAATTTAAAACCCCCCTATTTAGATTACTTAGAGAGTTATAGAGCTACTTAATAATAAGGATAATACTAAGGATATTATATTACTAGATATACCTAAGGAATAAGTTAAGTAATAAGAATAGGATAAATAAAATACGCTCTAGATTTAACATAGTAATTTATAAACTAGTTATACTCTTACCCTTAAGCTATATAATAAGAGAGTTAATAGAAACGTAGCTATCCCTAAAGCCTTTTCTTATTAGAACTACCTAGATTAGAATAGAATATTCTATAATACTACTAAAGCTATAATTAATAAATATAAGAATAGATATAACCTAAAGGTATAAGAAGGCTTTATTTCTATTAATATTATACTTCTAGATCAATTTAATAAGATAGGAGCTAGTAATAATAAGTTATAAGAATAGATAGATTAATAGAATAATAAAAAGAACTATTCTAAAGGTTAAGCGACTTTAGTAGCTATCTCTATAAAGTTACTTAAGTATTTATAAACTAAGTCTATTTAATTTAATTACTATATAATTAATTCTATCTTTAAAATAAGTATTATAATAGAAGATTAGAATTCTATATTACTTCTATTACTAAGATATATTACTATCCTAGACTTTATTATAACTTACTAGTAGATTGTTATTACCCTTTATAGCCCTATAAATATATTAATTAGAGGAATTATTAATAATAGCTTAGCTATTAACTTTATTAGTAAAGGTTATCTTATGCGCCTAGGCTTATAAAGTAATGTAATTAAGATAGATATAGGGAGATATAGGATTATTAAGAAAGAGTATAGGACCTAGTTTATAAGTATAACTATAAATAATATTCATATTAGTAATAACTTAATTTAGAATATTAGCTTTTTTATCTTTCCTAAGAACACTTATAATAAGAACCTAGTACTAGGAGTCCCTTTTATCTTAAAGACTAGAATAATATTAGATTATATATAGAACTAGATTATTAAAGTCCTTTAGTCTAGGTATATTAAGATTAATATTCCCGTATTCTTTTATATAGGAGACTTAATTACTCGCTTTTTAGAAGCTTTTACTAAGATAAATTACTCTTTTTCTTATTAATATTAATATAGTCTTATCTCTCTCATATAGAAGGGGAAATAAAGGCTATTACTAATAAATCTAATATACTGATAAGCTTAAACCTTATAGGAAATAATTAATAAGTTAATAATATTAAAAATACAGAAGAGCTAGATATAATACTAGAGAGTATAAGGGCGCGCTAGGATATTGAAGTAATTTAATAAGCTTTTAAAAGCTCTTATAACCTATTAAATAAAGTGAAGTAATAATTAGACCTAGATAAGGAAGTTATTATTATTTTTAAAGAGTTTAAATTAATCTTTAATAAAATCCTAGAGATTATAATCTAAAATAAACTTACCCCTTAGCTTAAAAATATTTATAAAGGTATTATAAGTACTAGATATATAAGTATTAAATTTAAGTATTAAGGAGGGGGATAAAGGAGGGGGAAGTAATAAGGTTAGTATTAATATTAGAAGGTACTAAACAATACTAAATATATTAAATCTACTAAAAAGACTTTATAAGAGTCAAAGTTAGTAAAATAAGTAGTTAATATATATTAGAAGGAGGGGAAGTTAGTAGAGAGCTCTAAATAATTATAATATTAGTGCGAGGGGTTAGACCCGAGTTTATTTAATAAGAGGTCGCTATAATACTATTTATTTAAGCTAAAGAGGAAAAGGGGAAGTTTTCTTCTTTAGTAGAGATTTTACTAGTCTATAGGTAATAACTAAATAAGCCCTAGGTAAGCCCTAGATAGCTCCTTAAGGTAGTAGACCTAGGTAGAAGCTTAAGTAAGCTTAACCTAGGTATAGCTTATAATACTATCCCCCCTCCTAGCTAGTCCCCCCCTAGGTATAGGCTAGGTTATTATTATTATTTATAACTAGCCTATATAAGGCTTTATACCTATCTACTATAGTAGTCTCTATAATAGCCTCTATAGGCTCCTAGGTAGGCTCTATATACCCTTCCTACTTAACTAGGACCTCGCGCCTCTACTCTTATTTAACTACTTTTTATTCCGCTATATATATCTCCTCTATATACTACTCGAATTTACTATTATTAGCTATAATTAGTAGTAGCTAGGGGTCTATCTTTATCTATATAAATAAGAGGTCCTCTAATACCCTCTAGAGGAGGTTTATATAGAACCTTAGGTAGATACTACTAAGTATATCTAACTTAATAATATATAGGCTCAGGACTCCTACTATAATATACTTATAGTATAACTATAATAGCTTCTTACTAGGCCTAGGGCTCTTATATTTAGCTATTAAAAGCTAAACCTTATTACTTACCTAGTACTCCTCTAAGGGTATCCTATACTAGTTTATATTCTCCTCGCTATACTATTAGATAGCTATAATACTTACTTAGATAAAGTCTACTACCTCGTATAGTCTTATTACTAGGAGGGTAGCTATTATATCCCTAGAGGGGGCCCCCTCTATTATATTATCTACTATAAGTATAGAGTTAGTATAATACCTATATTTTAAGAAGAATAGCAAGAGCTTAGTTATATTACTAACCCTATTATAGAGTACTAGCTAGGTAATAAGTAGGAGCTACCCCTAGTTATCCTATATTTAGGTTATAAATACCTATAGGATAGCTTATATCTCCTAGTTCTACCTCTTAGTATAGCTATTAGTCTATAGGTAGTATATAGTACTTAATAGCCTCCTTATATTAGTAAGGTAATAGAATTTAGCCTAGAAGTAGCTTACTTAGTTAAACCCTTAATTACTAATAATACTATATAAGAACCTATAGAACTAGAAGTAAAAGGTAAGGAACTAGTAAGTATAAGCTTCTGCCTCTATAATACCTATCTCCTCTAATATTACTAACTTACCTAGCCTATTTACTATAACCTATAAATATTAGCTAGTATTATCCTTTATAAGTAGTAAGTTTATAATAAAGTCTATTAAGAGGTCTAAGTATAACTAGGTAGGTACTAGTAGGGGCTTTAGGAAGCCCCTCTTAGCTAATATTTAGATATATATCTCTCTATAGATATCGCAGTTCCTTATAAATCTCTATACTATTTATGATTATCCTAGCTAATAGAACTATCAGCTTACTATTTCTAGCGTGCTATTATAGCTTAGGTAGGAATTATACTTAAGTCGTAGCTCTATTAGATAATCTTTATATAGAGCTCCCTTAGTAGGTTATTATTATTCTCCCCGCTAAGTACCTATAGCCTCCCCCTAAATATTAGCCTCTCCTAACTATTAATATTATACTTACTAATTTAGACCTTAGCCTTTATATCTAGTAAGAAGCTACAAAGCTAGTAAATAACTATATAATATATAGCCTTATATATTATATCCTTCTTTATAGTTTCTAGCTATAACTATTTTACTAACTTTGACTCTTATAAAGTCTTTTTAGTAGATTTAATATATTTAGTATTGTTTAGTACCTTCTAATATTAATACTAACCTTATTACTTCCCCCTCCTTTATCCCCCTCCTTAATACTTAAATTTAATACTTTTAACCCTCTATTTATATTACTAAATAATAATAACCTAAGATAATAATAATAAGCCCCGACTGCTTACTATAAGAGAAGAGCAATAGTAAGCCCCTATTACCTACTAAAGTAAATTACCTTAATCTTAACTACCCGCCTTACCTACTATAATAACGTAATATCTATCTTATTATAAGGTTATCTATAGCTTTAAATCTTATAACTTCTTAATATAATAAGCCCTAACTACTTATATAAGATAGTCTTAGAAGAATTATAGCTTTAACCTTTATAATAACTATTAAATTAGGTTTATTTATAGTTATTAAAAGTTAACCTTCTAACCTTTAAGCTACTACCTCCACCCCCCCCCCCCCCCTCCTACTCCCTCCTCTATCTCAATAACCCCTCTCCTACCCTCTTACGCTTTATAACTTTACTACTTATAATATTATAACTTTATAAGTTTAACTTCTTAATTCTATCCTATTTATATTATATTTATTATATCTAAGTTATAATAAGTATTAAAAAGCCTTTAGTAGTAGCTACTCTATAGGTAGTAAAGGTTTAGTTATTCCGTTTTAATTAGCTTATACTAATAGCGCCTATCTTTCTAAAATAAAAAAGTATATATTAAGTCTTTACTAAAGACTACCTAGATTAGTTAATTATAATTAGTAATTATATCATTAAGACCTTACTATTAAGACCTCGAGCCTTTTTTAATTTTCCCCTTCTTATTTCCTTTTATATTTATTATATTTATTATTTTAGATCTATTTAGGAATATCTATCTAACTTAATAAATAATTAATAATCCTCTCTTAAGGATATCTCCCCTCTTTAGAGTTAATAAGATCTAATATATAAGTAAGTATTTAAATCTATCCTCTAAATAAGTATTTAAACCTTTTTTCTAATTTTAAACCCTCTTTCTAATTTTAAACCCTCTTTTCTCTAAGTAATCTCTTTACTAAGAAGGTCCCTTTATTAAAGAAGTTTATTAAGTAATCTTTTAAACTTTCCTCTATTTTTCTAATTTTCCTCTCTTTTAGCCCTTCTCTCTAAGTATTTCCTTTATTAAGAAAGGCCCTCCTTAGGGAAGCTCTCTAAGTAATCCCTCCTTAAGTCCTCTCTTTAGAGAAGTAAGTAATCCCTTTTTAAAAAGTCCTTTCTTTTAAAGAAATAAGTAAATAAGTATTTAATAACTATATAAGGAAAGGGACTAGGTTATTAGTAGGAAGAAGATTAAGTAATAGTATTTATAAGCTACTTAATCTAGGGATTAACTACTTAAAGCTATAGCTTAGGGATAGTACCTCTAATTAAAATATAAAAGTAAGCCTAACTATTATATATAATTTTTAAATATATCTATTACTCCTTTTTAATAGCTAATAATATTAATACCTCCCTTACCCCTTTTACTTGCTCCTTACCCTAATATTAATTAGTAATCTTAATCTCTAATAGCTTTAAAGCTATTTTTAATTATAAGATATATAATTAAGTTAAATCCTTTAACCCTAAAGAGACTAACTAAGCTATAATTACTGGCTATATTACTTATAATATTAGTAAATACTTTAAGTATTATATCTAAAGTTACTAACTATAAGCTAACTTTAAGGAAGGCTTTAAGGATATTATTAAGATCTTTAGGTCTATTCATAACTATATTATTAAAGCCTTTTAGAAAGTAGTTATTAATAATAGTATATTTATTATTTATAATAGTAGCTAAATTAAGGAAAGGATTATTAATATTACTAAATAATCTTATTTCTACTTATAGAATAATAATAACCTTATTTTAGTTAAGTTATAATATTTAATAATTATAAGAAGGTAAAGTAAAAACCCGCCTTTTTATAGGGATTACTTAGGAAGTTAAAACCCCTCTTTTTCTTATTATTACTAATCCTATATAATGACGCTAAAAGCTCTCTATTACTCCTATATCCCCTATATATTAGCACTCTTATTCCCCTCTAGTAGAAACTATCTAACCTTTTTTATTTTAAAATACTAAGAATAATACCCGAGGTCTCAACTTTATAAGGCTTATAAGTGAGAACTAGTAAGCCTAATTTCTACTAGATAAGATCCCTATATTATAATAACTTAAGAGTCTTATTAAGTTCTATAGTAATAATAACCTTAAGTATAGTAGTAGTAAAATAGAAATATTAGATTTAAAACTCTTTGTTTTTAAGTATTATTATACTACGGCTAGAATATCCCTATAGTAGTATATTCAAGCATTTTCCCTTATATTAAAAGGAGATACCTAAGAGTATTATTTCTAGTAAATTACTACTAAATACCCCTTATTATTATTTAATAAGGTAGCTATATAGATCAAGGAATACTTTAACACTAAGGAATTCTATATTACTAATAAGGAAGTATAGGATAATACTATATTACCTATCTTTATATATAAAAACCCTAGCCTCTAGCTACTATATAGTGATTTTACCTACTTAAGTGTAATAGACCTTCTAACTCCGCGCCTCCTAATAATATATAGCCTTCAGTCACGTGATCGTAACTTTCCTAACTATAGCCGCACTTATACGTGCCTATAGCCTCACGATCTTTAACTTTATATTAATAATAATATAGTTTTTAATTATTTAAGTATAGGTAGGCTCCGAAACTATTAACTTTTCCTCTCGCGCACTACCCGCGCTACTAATACTACCTCTACTACTACTTTATCCGCTAGAAGTCGTTACTATCTTTATAGCTATACCGTTATTAGTAATACTCTCTCTATATTAAAGTAGTTAGTATAAGCTATACTTACTAACGTTCGCCTAGGCTACCTAGGCTACCTCTACTTTAGTAATATAGAGGACCTGCTTAAAGAAGGGCTACTCTATAGGGTATATAATAACCTATTAAACTTCTATTACTAAGTTTACTTACTTAGCTCTAATACTATTACGTTTTATAGAGTCCCCTATAGGGGTATTAAGGTAAGCCCTCTTAAGGGCTATACTAATAATATACTCTCTATATATAATAGAGTAGTTAGTAAAGGAGCGGGTTTTATTAATTATATCGAGGCTAAACTCTCTAGTAACCCCCTCTATATTATTTATATTAAAGGGCGTGCCTCGCTTAAGCTTAGTATATTTATATATAGGGTTAGGTATTAATATAGTTAAGGATTTATTATAGGTTAGATAAGGATAAAGAAGAGGGAGAGGTATAAGGCCCTGCTTAAAGCAGCAGAGCTTCTTATGCTTCTAGCTATGAGAACCTCTTGGGAAAGACCTCTTTAGTTAAGGAGTTACCTCTCGTATAGTAGCGTTTCTAGGTCACGAGAGCCTTAGTAGCCCGTTCGGCTCTGATATAATTAGCCCTGGTGTAGCGCGCGTCTGACCTTCTGCGATAATATTTAGAGGGTTTACTTATAAGTAGTAGGAACGTATAGGGTTCCTATATTATTTTCCTTAACTAGTAGAGGGTATAGGTTAAAATACCTATATAATATTTCCCGAATTATACTTATAAACTAGGTAAATTTGTTATGGTCTTTTTGCGAAGGGGCTGCGGCGTAATTCCGAACTTAATATATAAAACCCTAATAAATCCGTTACTATGAACTTACTCTCTATAAATATCTTACTAACTTATAGGACCTCTATGAATCCCTTCGTTCTATAGTTAGTACAATATCTTAAATAAGCTAAAGCCTTTATATATAATTCATAGCTTCAAAGACCTGGAGGATTATAACATAATATATACTAACTAATAATTCTCAAGTAATAACTACTATATTTTCTACTAAAGTTATAATAGTAATAATAATAGTAGACTTTCGTAAAATTAGCTATATTAATAAGGACCCCCTCTATATTTTTAATCCTATACTAATTGCTATAATAACGCGAGAAGATATTAGATTTTCTATAGGCCTAAGTCCTAATCCTAGAAGTATAGTAATAATAAATAGACCTAAGAGTTTAATACGTTTAAATCTAAGTACTCTGAAAATAGTACTAAAGATAAGCTTAATACCTTCCTTATTAACTTTAAAAGTAATAACGAGGACTAGGAAGTCCTAGTAAATAATATTAATACTAAAAGCGAGGTTAGGTAATACCTTTAGGATTACTAGTAGGATTAATCTTAGCCTTCCTCTCCTTATAGGTTTATTATATTGATTACTAATACTATGTTTATAATTAATAGTAATAAATTAGTTGATTTGCTACTAACTAGGCTACTTTCTATATAGTTATAAGTATTAAGCTAGCTACGAACCCTAAGCTTACTCTATCTCTTACCTAGCTTATCCTATTTATAACCTCTAATCTAACATAATTATTTATACTTAATAATAGCTACTCTAAGGAGGTTCTCTAGGGTATTATACTAGATTGAGGTACTATTAGAGTCTCTATAATAAGTCGTTACTTTATAATAGACTTACTTATTAATAGTAATTAATAAGGTAAACGCTAGCTAAGCGAGAGGACGCTTTGGAGATAGCCCCTACAAGGACTTATTTAGTATTATTATATTTTCTTAGGTTACGTAATCATATAACCTCATTAACTAGGTAGCTTAGGTAATAATAGGGGTATTAAAAGAAGTATTATTTCGGCTTACTAACTAGTGACTAGCTAGCCAGGAGGAAAGGAGGGTTATTTATACTTATCTTAAGCATTCTAGAGGCTTCTATTATATAATCGCTTACGCAATAGCTTACGCAATATATTATGTATATACTTAGCCTATTTAGGCTTAGTTATATATTAAAGTTATAACTTAAAGTCTTTTAGTTCTAGCTAGAAAGCATATTAAAAATAGGGCTTTCTAGGACTTTCTAGACCTTTCTATCCACGGTATAGACAGTGTTATTAGTAATATGAAATACTATGCTATATTATATAGTATACTATTAAGTATTATTCTTTATCATATATTTTACAGGTCTTCTTTATATAGGGTTTTATGGGATATTTATATAAGATCTTACATAGGTCAAACCGTATTTAGTAGTATAGTTTTCTATATAATACCCTCTAATACCGCTTTTCTCCTCTACTTAAGTAATATAAATTAGATAGGTATTTATTTTAATAACCTCCATAATTATTTATTTTAAGGTAATATTATGGCCTTAGTTATATATAAATAGGGCTATGCCTAGCTTCTTCTCCATAAAGAGGAGATTTTCACCTAAACTAGCTATTTAATAGATATTAAACTATAGCGCCTCTACTAACGTTTTAGTTACCCCTCTATTACTAAATTAGCTACTCTCCTCTAGCGTAGTAGTTACCCTATTTAAATAGTAATAATTAAGTAACTAACTAAGGTCTACTAATACTACTAATTAAATCTAGGAGCCCCTTAGAGGTTTAAATTCTCCCTCTAGGATAACTATTTATTTAACTATAGGATAATTTATTAAGCTCGGAATTACGCCGCAGCCCCTTCGCAAAAAGACTATAACAAATTCACCTAGTTCGCAGGTATAATTCGGGAAATACTATATAAGTATTTTAACCTATACCCTCTACTAGTTAAGGAAAGTAATATAGGAACCCTATATATTCCTACTACTTATAAGTAAACCCTCGTATAAAGTTAGACGCGCGCTATACTAGGGCTAATTATATTAGAGCTAAACGGGCTACTAAGGCTCTCGTGGCCTAGAAACGCCCTCGCTAAACCTTCTAGTAAGGTAAAAGCTACTATATAAGATAACTCCTTAACCTAAAAGGTCGACCTTCTAGTAAGGTACTAAAGGTAAATGCTATTATATAAGAGGTAACTCCTTAACTAGAGAGGTCTTTCCTAAGAGGTTCTTATAGCTAGAAGTATAAGAAGCTTTACGAGTAAGGCCTTATACCTCTCCCTTATCCTTATCCTTATCCCTATAACCTATAATAAATCCTTAACTATATTAGCACTAGACCTTATATATAAATACGCTAAGCCTAAGCGAGGTATACCCTTTAGTATAAATAATATAGAGGGGATCGCTAGAGAGTTTAGCCTTAATACGATTAATAAAACCCGCTCCTTTATTAACTACTCCGCTATATATAGAGAGTATATTATTAGTATAGCTCTTAAGAGGGCTTACCTTAATACCCCTATAGGGGACTCTATAAGGCGTAATAGTATTAGAGCTAAATAAATAAACTTAGTAGTAGAAGTTTAGTAGGTTATTATATACCCTATAGAGTAGCCCTTCTTTAAGCAGGTCCTCCGTATTACTAAGGTAGAGGTAGCCTAGGCGGCGAATATTAGTAAGTACGGCTTATGCTAAATAGAGAGAGCGTTACTAACGATGGCATAGCTACGAAGGCGTTAGCTAACCCGATTAAACAAGAGGATAAAGATAGTAACGACTTCTAGCGGACGAAGTAGTAATAGAGGCGGTATTTAATAGTAGCGCAGGTAGTGCGTAAGAGGAAAAGTTAATAGTTTTATAGTCTATTGAATAATTAAAAACCACGTTATTATTAATATAAAGTTAAAGATCGTGAGGCTATGGGCATATATAAGTACGGCTATAGTTAGGAGAGTTACGATCATATAACCGAAGGCTATATATTGTCAGGAGGCGCGGAGTTAGAAGGTCTATTGCACTTAAGCAGGTAAAATCACTATGCAGTAGCCAGAGGCCATAGGACAATTTATAATATTATCTAACTTAAAGGTAAAGTAACCCTATATATCAATAATATAGCTACTAGCTTTAATACGACTTACTTTCTCCCTAATCTCTTTATAAAGATTACCTAGGATAGCCTCTACTTCTACTAGATTTATATTTATTAGGGACTACCTAATTATATTATTATAGATACTAGTTTAAACTTTGGAGTAAAAGCCTTTAGAAATAACGCTAGATTAATAGTAGGTATAGTTAAGGTTATCCCTATTAAAGCTTAGTATTAAATTAGTAAAATAGAGACGTATTATAGCCCCCTATGCTATGCCTATATTATTATTTAGTAGGAAGTCCCTTATATTAAGCCCACTCTTACCCACTAAATAGTAATTAAGTCTATTAATAATACCGCTAGTACGAGGGGTTAGACCTGAGTTTATTTAATAAGAGGTCGCTATAATACTATTTATTTAAGCTAAAGAGAAAAAGGGGAAGTTTTCCTCTCTAGTAGAGATTTCGCTAGTTTATAAGGAATAGCTATGTAAGCCCTAAGTAGGCCTTAGGTAGCTCCTTAAGGTCATAAACCTAAGTAGAAGCCTAGGTAAGCTTAACTTACGTATAGCTTATACTACTATCCCCCCTCCTAGCTAGTTCCCCCCTAGGTATAGGCTAGGTTGCTATTATTATCTATAACTAGGCTATATAGGGTTTTATACGTATTTATTATAGTAGTCTTTATAATAGCTTCTATAAGCTCCTAGGTAGGCTCTATATACCCCTCCTACTTAACTAGGACCTCGCGCCGCTGCCCTTACCTAACCGCCTTCTATTATATTATATAAATATCCTCTATATATTACTTAAATTTGCTATTATTAGCTATAATTAATAGTAGCTAGGGGTTTATCCTTATCTATATAAGCAAGGGGTCCTATAGTACCCTCTAGAGGAGGTATCTATAGAACTTCGGGTAGATATTACTAGGTATATCTAAATTAATAATAGGTAGGCTCAGGACTATTATTATAATATATTTATAATATAATTATAATAGCTTCTTACTAGGCCGAGGGCTCTTATAATTAGCTATTAAAAGCTAAACCTTATTACTTACTTAGTAGTCCTCTATAAGTATCCTATACTAGTTTATATTCTCCTCGCTATACTATTAGATAGCTATAATACTTACTTAGATAAAGTCTACTACTTACTATACTCTTTTTACTAGGAGGGTATCTACTATATCCCTAGAGGGGGTCTCCTCTATTATATTATCTATAATAAGTATAGGGTTAGTATAGTATCTATATTCTAAGAAGAATAGCGAGAGCTTAGTTATATTACTAACCTTATTATAGAGCGCTAGCTAAGTAGTAAGTAGGAGCTACCCCTAGTTATTCTATACTTAGGTTATAAATACTTATAGGATAGCTTATATCCCTTAGCTCTACCTCTTAGTACTACTATTAATCTATAGGTAGTATATCGTACTTAATAGCCTCCTTATACTAATAAAGTAATAGAATTTAGCCTAGAAGTAGCTTACCTAATTAGACCCTTAATTACTAATAATACTATATAAGAACCTATAAAACTAGAAGTAGGAGGTAAGGAACTAGTAAGTATAAGCTTCCGCCTCTATAATACCTATATCCTCTAGTATTACTAACTTACCTAGCCTATCTACTATAACCTATAAGTATTAGCTAGTATTATCCTTTATAACTAAGAAGTCTATAATAAAGTCTATTAAGAGGTCTAAGTATAATTAGATAGGTACTAGTAGGGGCTTTAGGAAGCCCCTCTTAGCTTACTTCTAAATATATATCCCTCTATAGATATTATAGTTCTTTATAAATCTCTATACTATCTATAATTATTCTAGCTAGTAGAACTAGTAGCTTATTATTTCTAACGTGCTATTATAGCTTAAGTAGGTAATTATACTTAAATTATAGCTCTATTAAATAATCTTTATATAGAGCTCCCCTAGTAAGTTATTATTATCCTCCCCGCTAAGTACCTATAGCCTCCCTCTAAATATTAGCCTCCCCTAACTATTAATACTATACTTACTAATTTAGACCTTTACCTTTATATCTAGTAGGAAGCTCTAAAGCTAGTAAGTAATTATATAGTATATAGCCTTATATAATATATCCTTTTTTATAGTTTCGAGCTATAGCGCTTATAGTTTAGGGTTGTTATTAAAGATTATAATATCTAGGATATTAGTATAGCCCTTCTTACTTCTCCTTACTAGGGGGCTAGCTATAGGGTCCTTATAGGGGTAAGCGTAGTCTAGTATTAGCTATAAGACCCTCCCCTGCTTCTACTTATTATCCTACTCTTATAGTATATCTTATTCCTTCTAAGAGAGGGTATTAGGGGCTACTACTACCTTACTAGGGTAGTATTTAATAGTAAAGTTATACTAGAATAGCTCCTCTACTTACTAGCTCTAGCGCTCTATAAGGCGCTACTTCTTTATAAAGTATTTAAGCTTCTAGTAGTTAGTTAGTACCTTAAAGGTAGTTATATTATATAGCTCTACCTTCTATATATATAAGTAAGAAAAAACTACTAGGAGCTCCTTATTATAAATAGAGTAGTTATACTCTACGAGTAAGAGCTTCTATAAGTAGAATACTAGAAGATACTAGGTACTCTCTAGGGTAACTTATAAGAATACCCCTCCTAGTATAAATCTTAAATAATTAGTTTAAATAATAGTCTTATTTTCTAGATTAAACTATTAAAGTACTAGCTTAGTATTAAAGAGCTACTTAAGCTATAAGAAAGCTTATTCTCATTTATCTCCCTATTAGAATATCATATTCTTCCTAGGAAGTAGTATAAGTAATCTAATAATATCTCTATACTCTAGTATAAATATATTATAATAGTTTTAAACCCTAGAAAGCTCTAGACCCCCTTTAGAGAGGTAGGGGGTAATTACTTAGTAATTACTAAGAGTTCCTTAGGGTTATAGGAAAGACCCTCTCTTATTATTATAATAAACCTTATATACTTAACCCTCTTAAGTAAGAACTTATACTTTATAGGGTTAAAATTTAGCCTTATATCTACTAGCCTCTAGAGGACCTCCTAGACCTTCCTCTTATAGTCTTCCCTCGTTCTATTAGAGTAAATTAATATATTATTTATATAAATAGTAATAAAGTTATTAAAAATATATTATAGGGTATTCTTAATATATTACTAGAGTTTAAGAGGGGTATTAGTTAAGCTAAATAAGTAGACTACCTACTTAAATAAGTTATACTAGGTATAGTATATAGTTCTCTCCTAGTACTCCTCTATAACCCTTAACTTATAAAAAGCTATTATTATATCTAGCTTAATATATTACTTTACTATACTTACTTAGTATAATATCGTAGAGATTAGTAAGAGGGGGTAATAGTCTTTCTTAATAATTATATTAAGGGCTCTATAGTTAATATAGAAGCGAATTGCTCTACCTAGCTTTATTATAAAGAGTATTAATACCCTAGTAAGTAAGCTACTAGCCTTAATAAATACCTTATCTAGAAGGTTGTATAGGGTCTTTTTTAATACTAGTAGCTCTTCTCTTAATATACTATAGAGGGGGCCCTAAGGGAGTAGTAGCTCCCTTCTATCTAGTCTTAGTATAAGGTTAATCTAGTAATCTATCTCTAGTTACCTAAGAGGTAATAAGTAAGCTTTATTAGGGTTAAATAGGTTAGGAAACTTCCTTAAAACCTAGCTTAGTAAATAGTATTATTAATCTTCTTTTAGTTTTAGGTTTAAAGCTTTTTTAATATTAGCTAAGCTAATAGCTTATATTAATACCTCTATAATACCCTCTTAGTACTTACCTTATTATCTCGCTAAGTATTAGTAGATTATAGAGAATAAGGGTATATTAAGGAACCTTATAGCCCTTATTTCCTTTATAAGGGGCGTTTTTTCTTAGTCCTCTAGGTATAGCTTAATATATCCCCTCTTATAGTATACTTAGTAAGCTATAGTATTATAAATAACCTAGTTCTATTCTATTTAAGGGCGCCCTAAGAGAATACTAGGGTCTAGGCTATTAAGTATATATATAAAGATATACTAAGTATAACTACTTATTTCTAGGTTAAATACTACTATAACTAGAGCGTTACCTAATAATAATCTACTAAATATATACCCCCTTATAAGTTAGTATCTTTTCTTAATATATAAAAAGCAAGGGTATTAAGCTAATAAAAGGTTAATTATTATATAAGTATTACTCCTAGTATTTACTAGAGTATAAGCTAGATATCCTCTATTAATTTTAACTTAAAAAATAATAATTATATTATTAGCTAGTTATTCCTATTTATATTCTTCTTAACTTAATATCCCCTTCTTAGTAAGCTCTAGGGCCTAATTTCACTCTAGAGATAATATTTTCCTAACTCTTTATCTTCTTCTAAAGAGTTAGCTACTACTTAGTAGTTATTTATAACCTTATAGTATACTAGGTCTTCCTTTAGGGTCCTTACCTTTATATCCTAGGTAGTTAGCCCTTTTTACTAAGCTAGCGCTAAGTAATATAACTTCTAGCTCTACAAGTATAATAGGTATAGGAGTCCCTTATACCCTTCTAAAGCTATTAATATTATACTAAGGAGGTACCTAAGGAAAACCTAGAGTTTTAATAGTTATAATATCTTACCTCCTTACCTTATAAGATATATATAGCTCTAGTTATATAAGTATCCCCCTTAATATCCTTAGTAATAAGTCTCTAGTAAGTTACTAAGAAGTTACTAGAGACCTTCTAGCGCTCTACTCTCTATATAATACTCTAGACCTTTAAGAGCTAGCTACTATAATTAGCTAGTAAGTTAATAATAATTAGCTAGTCTCTTAGCCTAGGGGTAAGGGAGGCCTCTATATATACTACTTATATTAGCTAATATCTACTTAAATCTTAATAAGAAGGTTACTAGGGATTTATTCTCTTTTTACTAGAGGGTCTATAGTTAGGCTATAGGTTATAACTAGATATTTAGGTCCTTATATATCTAGTCTAGGTAAGCTATAAAGTCCTTAGGGTTATATTTTCCTCTACCTCCCCTAGCTCTATAGAAAGTAGAAGCTACTTACTAGGGTATAATATCTAAGTAGGAGTTAATAAGGTATTATACCTCTATATCTATTATATAGAACGCCCTATCTAGAGTAATCTTATATATTATTTATTATACCTAGGTAGTATATTCCTTCTACTTACTTAAAAGCTTTAGGGGTAGGGATAGTAGCTTCTAATATACTATACTAGGTATTACTAGTACTTTACTAGTAATACTTATAGGGGTCTATATAGCTATATATTAGCTATTCCCCTACTTAACCTCCTATAACTATTACTAGAGGGATATTATTACTACTACTAAATTAGCTTATAATAGCTTATCTTAAGTTTTAGTTATATTATTATTAACTATCTTACTAACTAATAGGGAGTAGCGCTTAACTTATTATTATTATTATAATAATAAGCTTAAATATATATAGGATTAGACGTAAGTTTATTTAATAAGAGTTTATTATAATACTATTTATTTAAGCTAAAGAGGAAAAGGGGAAGTTTTCCTCTCTAGTAGAGATTTCGCTAGTCTATAGGGAATAACTAGGTAAGCCCTAGGTAGGCCCTAGGTAGCTCCCTAAGGTAGTAAACCTAGGTAGAAGCCTAGGTAGGCTTAACCTAGGCGTAGCCTGTAATAGCTAGCCCTAATAGCTATATATCTACCCTACTTATTTTTAATATATACCTATAGATTAGTAATAACCCTACCCCCTCCCCTAATATTATTACTAGGGCTAAGGCGATTAATACTATAATAGAGGATTACTAAAAAGAATACTCTAAATTTAAACTTTAGATACCCTCGCTATAGTATTATAAATAACCTAGCTCTATTCTATCTAAGGGCGCCCTAAGAGGATATCGGGGTCTAGGCTATTACCTATATATATAAAGATACCCTAGGTATAGCTACTTATATCTAGGTTAAACGCTACTATACCTAGCGCGTTACTTAGTAATAGTCTACTAAGTATATACCCTCTTATAAGTTAGTATCTCTTTTTAATATATAGAAGGTAGAGGTATTAAGCTAGAGAAAGGTTAATTATTATATAAGTATTACTCCTAGTATTTACTAGGGCGTAAGCTAGATATCCTCTATTAACTCTAACTTAAATAATAATAAGCTTATTATTAGCTAGTTATTCCTATTTATATTCTTCTTAACTTAATATCTCCTCTTTAGTAAGCTCTAGGGCTTAATTTCGCTCTAAAGTTAGTCTTTTCCTAACTCCTTATTTTCTTATAAGGAGTTAGTTACTACCTAGTAGTTATTTATAACTTTATAATATATTATTTCTTCTTTTAGGGCTTTTACTTTTATAACCCTAAGTAGCTCGTCCTCCTTACTAGGGTAGTACTAGGTAATATAACCTCTAGCTCTATAAGTATAATAAGTATAGGGGTCCCTTATACCCTTCTAAAGTTATTAATATTATATTAAGGAGGTACCTAAGGAGGATCTAGAGTTTTAGTAGTTATAGCATCTTACTTCCTTAACTTATAAGATATATATAGCTCTAGTTATATAGATATCCCTATTAGTATTCTTAGTAATAGGTCTCTAGTAGGTTACTAGGTAGTTATTAGTAACCTTTTAGCGCTCTATTTTCTATATAATACTCTAGACCTTTAAGAGCTAGCTATTATAATTAGCTAATAGGTTAATAGTAAATAGCTAATCCCTTAGCCTAGGGGTAAGGGAGGCCTCTAGAAGTAAGATCTAGACTTAGCTAAGCTAGTTTATACTACTTATATTAGCTAGTATTTACTTAAATCTTAATAAGAAGGTTACTAGGGATTTATTCTCTTTTTACTAGAGGGTTTATAGTTAGGCTATAGCTTGCGACTAGATATTTAGGTCCTTATATATCTAGTCTAAGTAAGCTATAAAGTCCTTAGGGTTATATTTCCCCCCGCCCCCCCTAGCTCTATAGAAAGTAGAGACTATTGATTAAGCTATAGTATCTAAGTAGGAGTTAATAAGGTATTATATCTTTATATCTATAGTATAGAACGTCCTATCTATAGCGATCTTATACCTTATTTATTATACCTAGGTAATATATTCCTTCTACTTATTTAAAAACTTTAGGAGTAGGAGTAGTAGCTTCTAGTATATTATACTAGGTATTACTAGTACCTTACTAGTAGTACTTATAGGGGTCTATATAGCTATATATTAGCTATTCCCCTACTTAACCTCTTATTACTATTACTAGAGGGACTCTATTACTACTACTAAATTAGCTTATAATAGCTTATTTTAAGTTTTAGCTATACTACTACTAACTATCTTACTAACTAATAGGGAGTAGCGCTTAACCTATTATTATTATTATAATAATAAGCTTAAATATATAAGGGGTTAGACCTAGGTTTATTTAATAAGAGGTTGCTATAATATTATTTATTTAAGCTAAAGAGGAAAAGGGGAAGTTTTCCTCTCTAGTAGAGATTTCGCTAGTCTATAGGGAATAACTAGGTAGGCCCTAGGTAAGCCCTAGGTAGCTCCTTAAGGTAGTAAACCTAGGTAGAAGCTTAGGTAAGCTTAACCTAGGCGTAGCCTATAACACTTAGTATAGCTAAAACTACCTGCCTTATTATAATAAGTATAAAAAGTTATAATAATATACTCCTTTAGGCGTATTTTACTCGATCTAATCCTATTAGTTAACCCTCTACTAGATATAGTCTATATAACTATAGCTATACTTATTTAAAGGGTTAGGCTACTTAGGATATAACAGTATATCTATAAGTATAGTTCTTAGGTATAGCTTAGTAGTTATACTACGACTTAGTATCTATAAGGCTTATAACTAAAGCTAGTATCTAAGGTATTTAAGTTCGTTATCTAATATCTTAGATAAAGCGGACCTAGATAATACTAATAATCTATAAATAGGGTAAGGAATATCTGCGATAGGAGATAGTATAATATTATTATTATTTCTAAAGTCTACTATATTACTATTTATAAGTAAAGGAGTAACAGGGTATAGAGGGAAGAAAGGTGCTTTCTTAAAGTCTTCTTAGCTTAATAGAGTATCTTATAGAGCTATGCTACTATTAATAGTTAAGTTATAGAACTCTATAGTAATTATAGATATATATTAGCTAGCTAAGGGGATTCTAGAGTTAGTAAATATTATACTATTACTTAAGGTTATCCTATTAGATTATAGTAATAGTAACCCTTCTTAAATTAGAGCTCTAGCCTACTTAATACACTAGAGGCTATATATAAATCTATCCCTCTACTAAACTAAATTAACTATATAAGTATTAATTAATAGGAGCGTTTAGAGTTATTAAGGAGCTCCTATCTTATAATACTATATATTAAGGTCCTATATTACCTCGATAAAGCGCTAATTGCTATTTTAGTCCTATATAGAGTTATAATAGAAGTAGTAGCTAGTTAACTAGTCTGTAAGGATTATAGCTTAGTAATAATTACTATAATTTAGTAGAAAGAAGGCCCTAGTAGTATTACTAGTGGGATCGCTAGAAAGAATCTTAGGATTATAGATATATTTTATAAGAACTATGCTTATATATATAATATAAGATATTATAAAGAGCTATTAGTAAGAGGCTAGAGAGGGAGATAAGTAGGATTAGAAGAGAAAAAAGAAAAGGGGAGGAAAACTTAATAATTATAATAAAGGCTTATAAAATGAGTATTAAAATAGGAGAGGTAGCTAGGTTAAAAAAAGATTATAAAGAGGAGAAATTCTAACTAGGTTAGAGACCTTAAAAAGGAGACGCCCTTTTATATTTTAAGTTACTAAGTAATAAGGCTAAATAATTACTAATTATATACTACTAAACGGTCGTATAACTATTAGTAACTATATAAAGATTAATAATAATAATTAAAATTTAAACATACTTATAACGCGCTAGGAAAATAAAAATATATTATTTACTATAACTACCTAGATCTAGCGTAGAGGGCGAGAGTAAATAATATAATAAAGGCGTAGAGATACTACCCTATAGTTAGTAACGATATCTATAACGACATAGAGCTATATTACCCTACTAGTACGCCTTAGGGACTAAGGCTTTAGAGGGGGGGGGGGGGGTAATTATAAGGAATAATAATAACTATAAGGTGCAGAGCTACGCTATTAGCAAAACGTCGGCGGATTAGTAGTAAATATATATACCCTTAAGAAAACTCTATAAGCGAGAAGCTTAGAAGGTTAAGTAATAGTTTAATATAACTACGTATACCTACGTTTTAGTATTCTAGCCCTTCCTGGTTTAGGCCTATAGCTATACTCTTATAATTATTAAGTGGTAAGCGATTTATTAAGAAGTATATCTAGGATATTTATTATATTACTAATAACCTCTATATCTCTTACTAGGACCTCCTCTATATATTACTTATTACTATAATATTAAGCTTAATTACAGGAGGAACTAGCTTCTTTATCTATAAAGAAGATCTATAAATTAATCTAGAAGTTTATCTCCCCCTTAGCTTCCTTATTAATAGTATTAGAAGGTCCCTAGGGCTTTTATAATAAGCTATTTATTACTATATTCTAAATACTATAGATATATTATACTTTAAAATTAAATATCTGAATCTATATAATCTAGCGAATAATAAGGGCTCCTAGGAGGTCTATAGCTACCCTATTAAGTTATCTAACTAATTTCTAAATGTCTATCTCTAGGATATAGTATTATTTATATAGATAGTTCTATACCCTCTTTAAAGCTTTTAGAATACTATATAATTCCTTTCTATCTAAGTACTACTCTTGAAGCAAAAGACTACGCGCTAGTTATTAATAAATTATCCTAGGACTCTGCCCTATCCTATATTACTAGCGTTAACTAAAAGGTAGATATCTCCTCCTCTAGGGTTATAGTTTATAGTAATAAGGATCAGGGCCTTTATAAGTATTAACTTTAGGATATCTATAGCTATTTACTACTTCTCCTCCTAGCTAAATAAGGTATCCTTCTTAAGTAAGTTAGTAAGTAGCTTTATAATAGTAGAGTAGTCCTTTACTTAGAATCTATAGAACGTTATAATCCTAAGGAAAGCCCTTAACTCTATTAAATTAGTATAAGTAGCTTATTTATAGATCTTAACTATTTTCACTTCCTTTAGACGACGCTTATTAGTATAATAGATATAGCTAATAATTATTACTAATTCCTAGGCTTATTATAACTTAACTACTATTATTATATACTCTACTAGCTCTAAATTAATTAGAACCTTATTAATATTCTATAAATATTCTAAAATAAATCTATAAATCCCTAGATAAGACTTAATCTCTTCTTCATTATATTATAAAATTAGTCCTTTAATAGCGATATCGTTAAGGAAGGCTTTATAATAGCTAGTAATAAGGTTATATAAGAATCTAACTATAACCCTTATAAACTAAGTAACTAAGTTTATTACTCCTTAAGGTAATATATATATCTATAGTAATCTAATAGGTAATATAAATATTATTAAGTCTCTACTTATAGGATCTAATAGGACTTAGTTATATCCTAAGAAGAAGTCTAGTAGTAATAATAGTTAGTATATAGCGAAGTCTTCTAAATTATTATCTACTAAAGGGGGTAATACTATATCTTATATTATAACTATATTTATCTTAGTCGCTAAGTTAATAAGCCTTATCTTACTATCTTTTTTATATATAAGGAAGAATAGATTATAATAAGCTATATAACTTTACTTAAGGATTCCCTTCTTTAGTCTATCCTTTAGAATTATAATAATATCCTACTCTAATCCTCTCGATATTAGGATTCCTTTTACTTACTACGCCTTATTAAGTTCGGAATTACGCCGCAGCCCCTTTGCAAAAAGACTATAACAAATTCACCTAGTTCGCAGGCATAATTCGGGAAATACTATATAAGTATTTTAACCTATACCCTCTACTAGTTAAGGAAAATAATATA
>JAVHLU010001183.1:0-35610 GCA_036785755.1 Colletotrichum ledebouriae | reverse complement strand
TTTTATATTTTATATTTTATATTTTATATTTTATATTTTATATTTTATATTTTATATTTTATATTTTATATTTTATATTTTATATTTTATATTTTATATTTTATATTATTATTATTATTATTATTATGTTTATTTCATAAACCCAGCGGCCCCCTAGGGGATAAACTCCCCTAGGTCTAGGTATAATATTCTCAGTATTATTATCTTTAAGTTATTTTATCTCTATAAGCATAGCTTAAATCCAATTATTTATATATAGAGAGCAGATTGCTTGCTTATAGGTAGCTAGCTCATTAAGAGTAGTTGCTACTAATATATAAGAAGCTTTATTTATAGTTATATTATTATTATTTATAATATTAATAGCTTCAGCGTTATTACTTTTATTATTATTATTATTATTATTTTTATAGTTTAGGTATTCCCTTAAGACTAGGACGTCTTGAAGGGTAAAAAGTGCACTTTCTTTATATTCAACCCAATTATATTGTTTTCTAGCTTCTTCTGTTATAGAGGGGAGTTATATTAATAACTTAGAATTATTCCTACTATTATTAATAATAGTAGTACTCTCCGAATTACTATCCGCGCAATCTCTAGGTAATAATTTATAGTTATTCTCTCGAACGTCAGACAACTAGTTATTACTAGTATTATTATTAGTTATATTGTTATTATTGTTATTATTATTATTATTTATATCCTGAATCTTATTATTATTATTATTATTATCTTCATTAATACCAGCCTAAATAGTTAGATTCGGTAAAGAGTTATTACTAGGATATAGGGGAGACATCTTAGTATTATTATTATTATTATTATTCTTACTACTTTTAGTAGTATTATTATCGAATTAGGATTTCATATGTATAGGTAACTCTTTCTATTGAGTAATAAAGGTGTTTTCTAATATAACAACGTCTCTTAACTATTGCACCTTTTTATTATTAATATTATAGACCTTATAACCGTTAGAGCTATAACTAATAATAGCTCCCTTTAAAGCTCCAGGGTCAAGCTTCTTTATTAACGGATTATAATTTTTATAGTAGCATAAACTACCCTATACCCTTTTATTATTTATATTAGGCTTTCGTTTATTCTTTAACTCGTAGGGAGTTTTATGTTAAATAGCCTTATGAGGGGATCTATTATATAGATATATAGAAGCAAGGACTGCTTCACCCTATAGGTTTAAGGGTAGACTAGAGTTATATAAAATAGCCCTAGGTTTATTAATAATAGTACGTATAATACGCTCTATTAATCCGTTTAGTTCATAGGTATAAGGAGGTCTGATATTATAGATAATACCACTATTTATATATATATTTTTAATACGTTTATTAGTGAATTCTAATCCACTATCCGTATTAAAATCTCTTATACGCTTATTATTATTATTATTATTATTATGTTTATTATTTACTTCAGCCTTATATTTATTAAAGGCTTTAGTAATAGACTCTGCAGTCTTATATCTTAATAGTTATCCCCACGCAAAGCGGCAATATTTATTAATAAATATTCTAAACCACCTATAGTAATCGTAGGTTTCAGGACTTATAGGTCTATAAAGATCTGAGGCTATATAATCTAGATAATCTAGATCTTTGTTATATACTAATTTGTTATTAACCTTCGTGATAAACTTGCCCTTAAGGCAGGCTTCACAAGGTAGAAGGTTTGTTATATTCATAGCCTTATTATTATTATTATTATTATTATTTGTAAGGTTATTATTTAACTTAGCATTATCTGAAAGATCTTTAAGGTATTTATAGCTTATATGACCTAGACGGTTATGCCATAGTTTATATAGATCTTTGTTATTATTATTAGTTATAGATTGCGTATAGAGTAGGTTATTATCATTATTAGTATTATTATTCCTCTTTAAGGGGGCTTTATAACCCTGAGTTAAGGGTATTTTAAAGAGATAGAGGTTATTAGACTTATAGCCCGTAGCTATAGTACGGTCATTGTATATATTATATAAAATAGGTTTCTGCTATATAATAAAGGCTATCCCTATATTATTAAGTTAACTTTAACTAAGTAAATTAATACCTAGTTCAGGTATATAATAGACGTCTTTTAATATTGTTTTATTATTATTAGGGAAAATATTTAAATCTCCCCTTATAGTAGCAGTAAGCCGATTTGCTTTACCCCACTTTATAGAGGTATTTATAGGCTTTTTGTTATATAAAAGAGTGTGAATTTTAACTATATAGATAATAGTAGTAGTATCGATATAGAATATAGTATTAATTTGGTTATAACGCCTTAATCCCAAGTCCTTTTCCTTAGTTATAATACTCTATTGAATCAAAGTACCTAAGGTTTTATTATTAGTTATATTATTATTATAAGAATTATAATGGGATATATTTACGTTTTTAAACTCCTGATTTTCATTTGAGTCGTTAAGATCTATAGGATCCTCGTTTTAATCAACAGGTTGATCTATAGATATATAGGGGGTTATTATAGTATTATCATCTTCTTGTACTTCTTCTATAACCCTTAAGGTAGTTATATTAATTTCCTTAGTAGTAGTAGAGGTAGAGGGTTTTTGTTTTTATTATTATTTTTATTATTATTTTTATTCCACTATACTAGGGCCTTTTCAGGGTATAGAAAGGCATAGTTATCCTCAGTATAGCTAGTCTTTTTGTAGTCCTTGTAATATAGACCCTTTTGCTTTTTCCAAGGCTTTTTAGTAACGCTATTTTTATTTTTATATTTATTATTATTAGCAGTAAAATTTACTACTTTACCCTCACGTCTTGATTTGTCTAATAAATTAGAGAATAGACTATCGAGCCTATAGGTATCCGTAATAGCCCTAAGACCTTGAGTAATAGTAGTTATAAAACTATTATACTCTTCGTCTAGGCTATTTAATATATATACTATTAGAAAGGGCTAGAACCAATAGGAACTAGAAAGATAACAAATAACATAGCTCTACCTATAAACGAGTAAGAATATTAAGACTAGGCTTAAAAGATATATAGAATAATTCGTAGATCTAATTAAAAAGGATTGTCTCTATTAAGCGTAGATTCGCTAAGAAAGTGCTTAAAAACGAGGTATAGGATTATTAAGGTACTAATTATAATAATATCTATACTATACTTAAGTCCGCTACGCTCCTCTCCTCTATACTCTACTTTATAATCTTCTTATAATAGGTCTATATACTAAGGGAGTTTTCTAAAAGTTATATAGCTAAGTCTATCTTATCTTATCTTAATTATCCCCTTAAGACTTTTTATAATATTATAAAAGAGAGTCTTAAAAAATAAATAAAACTACTTTATAGAAATAGTAAATAAACTCTATTTATAGATCTAATCTATTAATAAAGTTTTCTAAGTAAGCGATCTTATTATTAAGAAGGTCCCTTAGGTTTAACTACTTTCTATTATAAGTTATATTTTAATAATAGCCTTACTACCTCTTCCTCTTTATTATACTCCTTATCCTACTCTAATCCTTAGTATAGCTAAAACTACCCGCTTTATTATACTAGATATAAGAAGTTATAATAATACGCTCCCTTAGGTATATTCTACTTAATCCAATCCTATTAGTTAACTCTCTACTAGATATAATTTATATAGCTATAGTAATATTTATTTAAAGGATTAAGCCTCTTAGGATATAATAAGATATCTATAAGTATAGTTCTTAAATATAGCTTAATAGTTATACTACGACTTAGTATCTATAAGACTTATAAGTAAAGCTAGTATCTAAGGTATTTAAGCTTATTATCTAGTATTTTAGATAAAGTAGACTTAGATAATACTAATAATCTATAAATAGGTTAAGGAATATCTACTATAGGAGATAGTATAATATTATTATTATTTCTAAAGTCTATTATATTATTATCTATAAGTAAAGGAGTAGGAGGGTATAAAAAAAAGAAAAGTATTTTTTTTAAAGTTTTCTTAGCTTAATAGGGTATCTTATAGAGCTATATTACTATTAATAATTAAGCTATAGAACTTTATAGTAATTATAGAAATATATTAAGTAACTAAGGGGATTTTAGAGTTAGGGAATAATACACTATTACTTAAGGTTATACTACTAAAATATAGAGATAGTAATCCTTCTTAAATTAGAGCTCTAGCCTATTTAATATACTAGAGGCTATATATAAATCTATCCCTCTACTAAACTAAATTAACTATCTAAGTATTAACTAATAGGAGGTTTTAGAGTTATAAATGGGCTCCTATCTTGTAATACTATATACTAAGGTCCTATATAGCTTTAATAAAGCGCTAATTACTATTCTAGTCCTATATAGAGTTATAATAGATATAATAGCTAGTTAACTAATTTATAAAGATCGTAGCTTAGTAATAATTACTATAGTTTAGTAGAAAGAAAGCCTTAGTAATATCCTAGAGATTTTTAACCTCTACTCTTTTAAGCTCTAAAGAAGCCTTATTAATTTCTTTCCTAGGTTATTAAGCTAGGTTATAAATTAGGGTATAGATATTATAAGGGTAGCCCTTAATTATAAATATAAAAAGGGTTATAACCTCAAAATTATCTAACTCCTCTTATCTTATTAGCTTCTCTTATATATTATAAAGGTCTAATAAATATTCTACTTAAGCTAAAGTTATAATAAATAACCCTCTTCTATATTAAGTTATTAAGTAATTCGTAGATTCTTAGTTCTATATTATATATTATAGGACTACTAGTATAGGCTTATTTTTATTTAATATAGGGTTTTCTTTAGGTCTTATAATATTAATTCCCGCTAAGGTATTAATAGGGTTAAATATAATATCTCTTAGGGTAATAAGGGCTAAGTAGGGTAATATAAATAGTTTTATAAACCTAGGGTAGTTAAGATACTTTATAGAATTAGCTAGTTATTATAAGTTATAATCCCTCTTCTACTTCTTATAGTTATTCCTTCTTTTTATATTCTAGATATTTAGTTTTTTTAATAATCCTTTCTCTCTATCTAACTCTTCTAGATTAATAAGAACTATTAGACTAGTTTATAAATTAATATCTATAGGTATTAGTAAGTTAATATCTATCCTATCTAGAGAAGAAACCTCTAGGTCTATAAATTAAAGGGTATATTTAGCTATTTAATATTTAATATCTTCTTAAGCTATTCTTTTCTTAATATCTTTATCTCTTAATTTAAAGTATTAATTATATATAATTCTATTTACTTTTAGTTAGGTCTAGTATCCTTTAGGAGGTATTTTATTAGTAAAAGCCTTTAATAAATAATTAATCTAAGCTTAATATCTTATCTTAATAAGCTACTTTAGAGGTACTAGGCTTCTAACTTATATAAAAGACCTAAGCTAATTAATTAAGTAGAGACTAGAAGCCTATAATAGAGGCTCTATATATTAAGGTTCTACTAGGTATAGTTATTCTATTAAAACTCCCTTAGCCTTATATCTTAGTAGAAAGCTCCTAGTAATAAATATTAGAGTTTATAGTTATCCTTTAGCTTCTTTTCTTAATTACTAATTATTATTAAACTAGTTTCTCCTACTTTATAAGTTAATTAGTAGACCTATAATAACTACCTTAATAAACTTAAGCGCTTATAAATAAATAAGGAGTATATTAGGGTACTTAGCTTTAATTTAAATAACTATAATATCCCTTATATCTCTATCTTTAAAATTATCTACTATACCTCTAAATATCTTATAATAGAGTAGTTAGCTAGGCTTAGTAAGCCTTATAATATAATAAGTAACTACTAAGATATCCTTAGTATATATTAGAGTTACTATTTTAAGTATACTAATAGTATTAAATATACTAGCTATAACTTATTATAATATAAAGGGCAAATCGTCTCCTCTATTACTTCTAAAGTCTTATTCTAACGCTTAATAAGAATATATTTTAATCTTATATTAAAAGGGTCTATCTAACTAGGGATATTATCTATCCTAAGTAGAGGGCGCGTATTATATTAAATTAGCTAAGGCTAGTAATTAAGCTTATTAGGAGGTCTAAAGCCTAGGATATCTCTATTATTTTATCCCTATACTTAAAACCTACTTATACTTGGTTTATTAGATATAAGCTCTGTACGAATACTAAAGGTATATGTTAGAAATTCTATTGAGCTCGGAATTACGCCGCAGCCCCTTCGCAAAAAGACTATAATAAATTTACCTAGTTCGCAGGTATAATTCGGGAAATACTATATAGGTATTTTAACCTATACCCTCTACTAGTTAAGGAAAATAATATAGGAACCCTATATATTCCTACTACTTATAAGTAAACCCTCTAAATATTATAGAGTCGGACGCGCGCTATACCAGGGCTAATTATATTAGAGCTAAATAGGCTACTAAGGCTCTTATAGTATTGCCCTCGCTAAACCTTCTAGTAAGGCGAAAGCTACTATATAAGATAACTCCTTAACCTAAAAGGTTAACCTTTAAGCAAGGTACTAAAGGTAAAAGCTACTATATAAGATAACTCCTTAACCTAAAAGGTCGACCTTCTAGCAAGGTACTACGAACGCTATTATATAAGAGGTAACTCCTTAACTAAAGAGGTCTTTCCTAAGAGGTTCTTATAGCTAGAAGTATAAGAAGCTCTGCTATAAGCAGGGCCCAAAGACCTCTTTGGTTAAGGAGTCACCTCTCGTATAGTAGCGTTCGCAGCACCTTGCTAGAAGGTCGACCTTTTGGGTTGAGGAGTCATCTCGTATAGTTGCTTTCGCAGCACCTTGCTAGAAGGTTTAGCGAGGGCGTTATTAGCCACGAGAGCCTTAGTAGCCCGTTCGGCTGCGATATAATTAGCCCTAGTACGGCGCGCGTCTAACTTTATACGAGGGTTTACTTACGAGTAGTAGGAACGTATAGGGTTCTTATATTATTTTCCTTAACTAATAGAGGGTATAAGTTAAAATACCTATATAGTATTTCCCGAATTATACCTGCGAACTAGGTGAATTTATTATAGTCTTTTTGTAAAGGGGCTGCGGCGTAATTCCGAGCTTAATAAGCAGGGCCTTATGCCTCTCCCTCTTCCTTATCCTTATCCCTTGACTATATTAGTACTAGACCCTATATATAAAAACGCTAAGCCCGCGCGAGGTATGCCCTTTAATACTAATAATATATAAGAGCTTACTAGAGAGTTTAGTATTAATATAATTAATAAAACCCGCTCCTTTTTTAATTACTCTATTATATATAGAGAGTATATTATTAGTATAGCCCTTAAGAGGGCTCTTATTAATACCCCTAGAGGGGATACTTATTATTATATTATAGCTAAGTAAGTAGACTTAGTAGTAGAAGCTAGGTAGGTCGTTATATACCCTATAGAGTAGCCCTTCTTTAAGCAGGTCCTCCGTACTATTAAGGTAGAGGTAGCCTAGGCCCCTTAGGGGTTAGTAAGTATAGCTTGCGCTAAATAGAGAGAGTATTGCTAATAATAGCATAGCTACGAAGGCGTTAGCTAACCCGATCGAATAAGAGGACTATAAAGATAGTAATAACTTCTAGCGGATGAAGCGGTAATAGAGGCGGTATTAGCAGCGCGGGTAGTGCGTAAGAGGAAAAGTCGATAGTTTTATAGTTTAAATAATTAAAAACTACGTTATTATTAATATAAAGTTAAAGATCGTGAGGCTATCTAGTATAACGGGCACGTATAAGTGCAGCTATGGTTAGGAAAGGTGGTTAGTAACTTAGGAGGTTATTAGGGATCACGTAACTAAAGGCTATATATTATTAGGAGGCGCGGAGTTAGAAGGTCTGTTGCACTTGAGCAGGTAAAATCACTATGCAGTGGCCAGAGGCCTTAGAAATTCTATAATAATCCTATAAGGTTTATAAAAACCTTAATAAATAACTATAGTATATATAGTTATATACCTATATAATATCTCTTTAATAATACTTTAATAACTATAAAACATAAAATAATTACTATAAAAGTATTTCCTTCATGGAATAAATACTTTAAAAATCTATATGAATTCTAATAATAGCAATAACCTTATATATATATATATATATAAATATATTTATAATCCTTAGCTTTTTAGCTATAAATGTATAGAAGTTACGCACGGACCACATAGTGATCCGACCGCGATTTCTGCTTAATAAGCTACTGCTTTGCAGTTACGTTTTAGAATATCTTACCCCTCACTTCGTGAGGGCAGGATTTGTAACTTAGAAATAATAACAACAACATCATTAACAATAATATTAATAATAATATCATTCATACTATTAATTAATTCCAAGGAAAATACCTCCTTATGCTTAAATTTATTAGCTTTCATTACTATCTTACTTAGCCTATCAATATCTATTATTCAGGCTGTTTTACCGCCCCTTTTGCTACCTATATACCTATTCTTATAAGCTCTATTAAAAGTCTAATTTTAAGAATAGGGAGGTTTAAAAATCTTAACTCCTAGATCTATATATCTAACGCTTTATTATTATAAAAGATAACTTTACTTATTATAATATATTAAGAGAAAAGTTAATGAAGGGGAAGTATAAGTAATTTATAAACTAAAGAGCTAAATTAAAGTAATATTTAAAGAAAAAGAGGAGCTATAATATAGTAATTAATATGATATAGTTAGTAGATAAATTAAGCTTAAAAGTAAGTAATATATATATAGGGGAGAGAGAAACTAGAGAGCTTAAGGGGTAAGAAGTGCGTTTTTATATCTACTAATTACTTTAATAATATAGTAATTTATTAGTAGCTTATAGAAGGAATAATTAGCTCTCTTCCCTTACCCTCCTTAGCCTTAATAAAGTAAAACAAACTTAGGAGAAAAAACCTATAATAAATAGAATAGTAAATTAGAGTAGTTATATATAGGGAAAGAATAAATAAAATAATAGTTAGTAGTAGCTATTAAAACGAGTAGCCTAGTTATAAATTAAATAAATATCCTCCTCTATCCTCTATTATTAACTTCTCCTCTTATAATAACTACTTTTAGCTAGTTATTTTAATCTTTATTTAACCCCTTTATACTTTCTTTCTTATATCTATAGATTATATCTTCTTATTATAGCTAATTATAACTTCCTTATCTTAGGCATTAAAAATACTAATTAACTTCGCTCTTATTATCTCCTATTAGTAGTAACCCTTTAGGTCTTTAGTCTTAATATCCCTATACTTAAAATAAAGAGAAATAATATACCTCTTTTTATCTAATATTTTAATAACTAACTTTAGGTATTCCTTCCCTTCTTTTTAATATCCCTATACCCTCTAGCTAATAATTATAATTCTTAAGTAGCTATAAGCCTTATTTAGCTTTAACTTAATATCCCTAGTAATAAATACTTAGAAGTAGCCTATATATTATAGATATTCTCTAGGAAGACTACTAAAGTAATAAAGCTAGCTTTCTAAAAGGCTTATCTTAGTAAATAGGACTTTAAACGAATATTTAAAGTAACTAAGGGGTCTAGAGAATTCTACTATTAAGTCTTTATTTATACCTCTACTACTTTCCTTACTAGCTTATAGGAGATAAAGGTCTTTTAGCGCTTAGTAGCTATATATAGTTTGTTTTTTAATCCTAAGGTAGTTATAATATAATACCCTATACTTACTATAAAGAGTATACCTATATTACTAATAACCCTATATCTAGTATTTATATCTATAAACTATACTTCGAGTAAATCTCTATATTAGGTACTTCTTATACTAACTACCTCTTCTATAAGACTTAAGAGCGTTACTTATATAATAATCTAAGTATTTATAAGTACTATAGGTATAGAATTAAGTATAATAATAAGGTAAGGAGGAGTAGAGAATTTAATAATATTAAGGAGATCTTATAGTTCTAAATTCTAATAAATACTATAGTTATAGCTATAGCTAAGTTTAACTTCTCGCTCCTTTATAATAAATATTATTACTAGGCCTAGGAATATTACCCTAAAGCTAGGTTTATATACTCTTATTACCTTTTTATAATAAAGCTACCTCTAGAATTTAACCTTATAGAAATCTTTAACTACTTAGGGCTTTATATTATAAATTAAAGTAGGAAAATAAGCTTTCTAGATATATTTATATAGTATATAGGGGGGGGTAAAAAGAAGAAGAGAATAAGAAGCTAGTTAGGTTTTAATAAGAAATCGAGATAAATAATATATAAATAGGTCTATAAAGCCAATATTAAAGTATATCTAGGTATAAAAAATTAATATAATCCTTTTTATAAGTATTATTCTCTTTCTCTTTAGTAGAAAGTAATCTAATATTAGTAATAATCTTTTCTAAGAAAAAGAGGGGGGGGGGGGGGGTGGGGTAAGAAGGGTTTACTAATATCCGTACTAGGGGTTAATAACTATAATTTTGATACCTTATTCCCCTTTCTCTTCTTCTCTCTTATCTTTAGGTTATTAATCTTATATTTATTTAGTAAGGAGGGGTAGCTTTAGTATTATTACTAGGAGGTTAAGGATCTTATACTTTCCTAGGCCTAATTACCCTATTATAACTACTAATAGATATTAAAGTTATCTAAGCTATTATTATATTAAATAATAGCAAGGGGGTATATTTTAAATAAATAGGGAGTTATTAATACTATTTCTTACCCTTATCCCTAAAGTTTAGGAATATTATCCCTAGAATATTTAACTTTTAAATTAAGAGATAAAAGGAAGGGAAAATTAGAATAAGTCTATAGATTATTAATTAAAATAAGTTATAATAAAAGAAACCTTATATATCCCCTAGATCCTCTATTTTAATATACTCTTTCTCTTTCTCCTTTATTATTTTAAGAATCTTAATAACTAATTATTATCTAGTTTTTAAAACCTTAATTACCTTTTCTAAATCCTTTAAATACTACTTTAATTATACTACTAAGTATAATAAATCCTCCTCCTTTTTTTAATTACTTTCCCTAGGTATTATAAGTTCCTCCTCCTCTTCCTTAGGTATATAATTATTATACTCTTTATTCCCTAGTATTAAGAAAACTTTTATTAGATTTCTTAATTCCTATTAAATATCTTTCTAATAACCTTATTACTTACTAATATTACTAATTAATATAATAGAGCGTTTAAAGCTTATAAAAGGATATAGAAAGGGCCTTGCTATTAGTAGTTAAGCTTTTTAATAAATAACTTATTAATAGAGCCCTTAATATTAAATACTAGTCCTAAATTACTTACCTCTAGCCTCTTCTTCCTTATAGTCCTCTTATATTAACTATTATAGTATTCTATAGTCTTTTTATATTAACTATTAATTATCTTTTTAGCTTATTTTCTATCCTTATTAAGTTATAAGAAGGCTTATAGATATATTTAAACCTCCCCTTCTTTTATTGTTACTAAATCCTAATTAAGAACCCTCTAGCTTAGCGTTAGGGTCTTAATAGGAGTAATAGGCTTAAACCTATCTAATAAGTTAAAAGGGCTAAAGCTAGTTAAAATATAAATACTTAATTAGTCTATAAATAGGGTAGTAGGAAGGTATAGCTAAGGGTTAATATCTCTCTATCCTCTAGTCTATATTAATAATATATAAGTAATTAGCTAATAGCTAGTTTTAACTATATTATTAGCCCTTAGGTTATATATAGATATTACTTTCCTCCTTATATTATATTTCTTATTAAATTTAATAATAGTATCCTTATTCTCTAGCTTTCTATTAATAACGAGTTCGCTATATAGTCCGTAGTAGTAAATAATCTCTTCTTAAATAACTTAGTAATCTCTATTAAAGTTACTCTCTTAAGCTAGTAGGCTTTAGGCTTTTCTATTAGTAGATCCCTCACCTTAATAAAGTACTACTTACTTACTCTCTATATATCTAATAAGATCCTAGTAAAGAGTAATCCCTTTAGAGAGCTATAGGTCCTTATATTATTTATATATTAAGCTCTCCTCTTTAAATAACTAGGGTAACCTTCTAGGGATTTACTAATCTCTATATATATATTAGCCTAGATATAGTAATTAAATAGTCTTCTAGCTATAGCTTACTTACCTTAATAACTACTCTCTTTATAAGCCTTTATAATTAGCTTCTTCTACTACTTAGGATTATTAATAACTCGTTATAGTATTAGCTTTTAATTTATTAGTTTAGTAAAAAATAAGTAATTCTAAATATAGTAATTTAACGCTCTAGTCTTAAAGTTATAATACCTTACTAGTTAAATTCCTAGAGGGCGTTTTTATATTATTAAATAATAAGCGATTTATTAAGAATATATTTAATAGGTCTATAAATTATTAAGAAGTATATCTAGGATATTTATTATATTACTAATAACCTTTATATTTCCTACTAGGACCTCCTCTATATATTACTTATTACTATAGTATTAAGCTTAATTAAAGAAGGGACTAGCTTCTATATCTATAAAGAAGATTAATAAATCGATCTAAGAGTTGATCTCCCCCTTAGCTTCCTTATTAATAGTATTAGAAGATCCCTAGGCTTTTATAATAAGTTATTTATTACTATATTCTAAGTATTATAAATATATTATACTTTAAAGTTAAATATTTAAATCTATATAGTCTAGTAAATAATAAGGGCTCCTAGGAGGTCTATAGCTACTCTATTAAGTCTTATAACTAATATCTAAGTATCTATCTCTAGGATAAAGTATTATTTATATAAATAGTTATATACCCTCTTAAAAGCATTTAGAATACTATATAATTCCTTCTTCCTAGTATTATATATTAGCTCTAGTTCTAACTAAGTATTACCCCTAAAGCGAGAGACTACGCGCTAGTTATTAATAAATTATCCTAGGACTCCGCCCTATCTTATATTACTAGTATTAACTATAAGGTAGATATCTCCTCTTTTAGAGCTATAGTCTATAGTAATAAGGATTAGGGCCCTTATAACTATTACTTTTAAGGTATTTATAGCTATTTATTACTTCTCCTCCTAGCTAAATAAGGTATCCTTCTTAAGTAAGTTAGTAAGTATCTTTATAATAATAGAGTAGTCCTTTACTTAGGATCTATAGAACGTTATAATCCTGAGGAAAGCCCTTAACTCTATTAAATTAGTATAAGTAGCTTATTTATAGATCTTAACTATCTTCTCTTCCTCTAGATAATACCTATTAGTACTATAAGTATAACTAATAATCGTTACTACTTCCTAGGCTTATTATAACTTAACTATTACTATTATATACTCTGCTAGCTCTAAATTAATTAGGACTTTATTAACGTTCTATAAGTATTCTAAAATAAATCTATAAATCCCTAGATAAGACTTAATCTCTTTTTTATTATATTATAAAGTTAGTCCTTTAATAATAATATTATTAAGGAAGGCCTTATAGTAGCTAGGGATAAGGTTATATAGGATTCTAATTATAACCTATATAACCTAAGTAACTAAGTTTATTACTCCTTAAGGTAATATATATATCTATAGTAGTTTAATAGGTAATATAAATATTATTAAGTCTCTATTTATAGGGTCTAATAGGACTTAGTTATATCCTAAGAGGAGGTCTAGTAGTAATAATAGTTAATATATAGCGAAGTCTTCTAAAAGTTCGTCTACTAAAGGGGGTAGTACTACGTCTTATATTATAACTATATCTATCTTAGTTACTAAGTTAATAAGCCTTATCTTACTATCTTTCTTTTATATAAGGAAGAATAGGTTATAATAGGCTATATAACTTTACTTAAGGATTCCCTTCTTTAGTCTATCCTTTAGAATTATAATAATATCCTACTCTAGTCCTCTTAATATTAGGATTCCTTTTACTTACTACGCCTTATATAATACTAATTAAATTATTTATAAAGGTATAATAAAAGGGTATATAAAGCTATAATATTTAAATTCCTAGGCTGAAGCCTTCTCTCTTATAATAAGAATAGCTAAAAGGAGCTTCTTTTCTTTAGGCTATAGATAATCAATAGTCTTTAGGATAGCTTCTTATTAAGCTCTTATAAGCCTTATTCCTTCCTTACTTAATAGTTAATAACCTTAGTATAACTAAGCTTATAAATAGGGCGCTAGGATCTAGGATTATATTTTTCTTAGCTTTTACTTATACTTTTAACTTCTACTCTAGGTCTCTATCTAGAGTTAAACTATCTAATATAGCGTTATTAATAAATTAAATCTTCTTATCTTTTATCTTATATATTATATTATTATCTTCTATTAGTAATATAGGCGTTATTAGTATAGGCTTATAATTATTATAGAAGAAAGTAGTATTTATAGCTATAATAACTCTAATACCTTTCTAATATACTAGTTTCTACTTCCTCCTAGGTACTTTCTTCTTTAATATTCTTTTCTTAGGTCTATGGATATAGTATTAATAATTAATACTATAGCTATTATATCCTATTATATACCCTATACTTATAATTGCTCTATAGATCTTATTAAGCTTAGGGGTAACTTTATTATAGATTATAATCTCTAGGACTATATAAAAAGTTAGTTTAAACTCTTTAAAAATAGTAATAACTTCCTTATCTAGGTCTAATTATTACTTAGCTTTATCTAATAGGTTATAAGAGCTTTTAAACGCTTATTAAATCGCTTTAATATCCTAGTATATCCTTATACTCCTTAGTATTATATCTAGCTCTTCTTTATTCTTAGTATTATTAACTTACTAATTATTTCTTATAAAGTCTAAGCTTATTACTATATTAAGTCTATTAGTAGTAGCCTCTATTTCCCCTCCTCTATAGGAGCTAAGAGAGTATATTAATACTAAGAAGAAATAAAGTAATCTATCTTAGTAATAATTTCTAGGAAGCGAGTAGTTAAGGCTCTTATATAGAATAATAGTAGGATATTAATCTTAATATTCCTAGACTAAAGGACTCTAATAATCTAGTTCTATATATAATCTAGTGTTATTTAAGTCTTTAAGATAAAGGGAGCTCCTAGTACTAGGTTTATATTATAAGTATTTATAGGGAAAATAAAAAAGCTAATATCCTAAATCTAATTACTACTAATATAAATATTATTTATAATTTTACTTACGAACTAGGTCTTCTACTCTCTATTAATAATCCTACGGATCCCTATATTTATCATAACTATATCGCTCTATAAGCCTAGGCGCTTAATATAGCTTTTACTAATAAGGTTAATAGTAGAGCTACTATTAATAATCCCCCTAATTAACGTATTCGCAGGGCTTTAAAGGGTAATAGTAATCTACTAGTAGGTTATAGCGAAGTCTAGAATAGTAATATATCTTAGTAGTAGAAGTAATACTAAATCCTAATCTTCTATTATAATACCTATTATAAAGATAGGATTAATTATATAGTAGTTAAATTAAATTACCTTAGTTTATAAATCCTTAGGTAAGTCTATAGAAATAGTAGCTAAAGTTACTTAGCCTTTAGAATAGTTCTTATTATTATTCTATTAATCTATTTATTATTATAGCTCCTTATTACTCTCTCTTATTTTATTAAATTAATTTAGAAGTATAAAGTTAGTAGGAATAAAGACTTCTTATACCTTTAAGTTATATCTATCCTTATACTTAGTAATTATAGCTTTAGTAGTATTATAGATTATTCTATTCTAATTAAGCTAGTTCTAATAAAGGAAGGCTTTAGGGATAGCTACTTTTCTTTTTACTCTTTTACTATATAGCTTAAGAGTAAGAGTATAGCTAGTTTATAAATTACTATATTAAATCCGAGGCTTATCTTATTTATCTTACTTCTACTACTTAACTTATTCCTTAGGGGCGTCTAGTAGTATAGCGTCTTTAGTATCTTACTTATTATCTAGGAGCTTTATAACTCTTTAAATAATTTAAATAAGAGGGTCTTAAATTATAAGTAGGTCTACTATTTAGGGAGCCTAGTAATAATAAGTATTATAAGGTTCTATATAATAACCTCTAGCTTTCTCTCTTTTTATAGTAGTAATATCTTCTACTAGGTTAATATATTAGTTCTTTAGCTTAAAGCTAAAGAAGATTATATCTATAAAGTTATATCATTAAGTAGTATCCTTTAATAAGTTCATAAAGCTAATAGATAGTTTAGGGCGTATTTTATTATAACTAATAAGTCTTATAACCTCCTCTAGAGGCTTAGGCTACTACGTTTCCACTAACTTACTTATAGTAACTATATAATATATAAAGGTATCCTTAGTGATTAGGATATACTTTAAAATTATCTAGCTATTAGTTAATTTATAGTTATAGCCTTTCTTAATAATACCTATCTTAACCTTAGTACTTATATCTAGGGTACTAATAAAGTAATAGGGCGATATATAGTAGTAGACTCTATTCTAGCTAGCCTTAAGATACTTAACGTAGCTAATAATGATATAATTAATAGCGCTATAAAACTAGTAAGCCTCTATAGCCTAGAAAGGTATATACTATAGTAGTCTATCTTATTAGAAGCCTCTATAGCCTCCTCTTACTCTACCTCTTCTAAATCCCTAGTATTACTAGTATCCTCCTTAGTAATCCCTATATCTAGCTTATAAGTAAAAGTACTACTATTATTAGTATTAAGTCTATAAATAATCTTAAAATTATTATTTATAAGGTTTAATAGCTTCTATAGCGTTTAGATTAAAATTATTATCTCCTTAGCTAATAACTCTCTTAATAAGGGTTAAGATATTAGTCTTATAATTAGCCCTATTAATATTTAGGGTCCTAAAGTTCTCTATAGGAGAGTTAATAATTAAGCTAGTAATCTAAGCTATAGAGGGTTCCTTAGCTTTAGCCCTCTGCTTTATTAGAATTATTTTATAAGGACTTAAAGCGTTGTTATTAGTTTAGGCTTAATAAGACTAGATAACTACTAAAGTTCCTAGTAAGTAGTAGACTATTTAATTAGAGCGTCTTTTATTATAACCTACTACTTTAAAATAACCTTAATAGGCTAGTAGCTAAGACTTTAGGTTACAGCTCTAATAGCCCTCTTTAAAAAATAGTAATAGGTAATATAAATAAGCTTAGTATTAATAAGTTCTAGGTCTCTATATTAGATAGCTCTCTATTAAAGCTATTAAATAGTAGTAATTAATATTATAACCTAGGAAGGGTTATTATCCTTAATATAAGATCCTATAACTAGGTTATAAATATCCTTATTAAGGTCTTAATAAGACTTTAGGTCTATAAATCTAAACTAGTATAGAAGTTTCTCCTTAGCTTCCTTCTAGGTCTTAGCTTTACTAATATAAGATTTTACTATATCTTAATAGTTACTAGAGCTATATATATAGACCTCGTTCTTTATATCTTTATTAGTCTTATAGCAAAGCTTTAAAAAGCTCTTATAGTTAGTAATAAAGTTAGAGATATTAATATTAATAAACTTAGGTGCTCTAGTTAAATAGGGAGTTATTATTATAATAATAGGATATCTTATAAAGATATTAGGAAGGGCTATAATATCCTAATTAGTATAACTTCCTTTAGGGGAATATAGAGTACTTAAGGGTATTACTCCTATCCTAGAAGTAGGATTTATAGATCTATCTATATTATTATTAGAGGCTAGCTATCCTATAGCATGAGGTTATATCTCGCTAAATAAAGCCCCTATAAATCTCTCTTTAGGCTATTTCCCCTTATTAGAAGAGGATCTAGTATCTAAGTTAGCTAAGGAAGAAGAAGATATAATACTTATAGGTCTATAAATATTAAAATTAATATTATATAGTTAAAGTAATAGAGTATTATAGTTAATAACCCTAACCCTAACCCTAAGTAGACTTTATCTAAATAAGTATTATAGCTACCTCGTAGTATAGCAAGGAGAATATAAACTAGTATAGGATACTTATAGAGGAGTATTAGGTAAGTAATAAGGTTTAGCTTTTAATAACTAACTATAGGAGCCCTAGGCTTAGTAAGAAGATATTATAGTTATATTATAAATATATTATAATAGGAGTCCTAAGCTTATATATTATTAAGTTAGATATACCTAGTAATATCTATCTAAGGTTCTATATAGACCTCCTCTAGAGGGTATTAGAGGACCCCTTACTTATATAGATAAGAATAGACCCCTAGCTACTACTAATTATAGCTAATAATAGCGAGTTCGAGTAGTATATAGAGGAGATATATATAACGTAATAGAAAGTAGTTAGGCGAGAGCAGAGGCGCGAGGTCCTAGTTAAGTAAGAGGGGTATATAGAGCCTACTTAGGAGCTTATAGAACCTATTATAGAGATTACTAGAATAAATAGGTATAAAGCCCTATATAAACTAGTTATAGATAATAATAATAACCTAGCTTATACCTAGGGGGGAACTAGCTAGGAGGGGGGATAGTATTAATAAGCTATACCTAGGTTAAGCCTACCTAGGCTTCTACTTAGGTTTACTACCTTAAGGAGCTACCTAGGGCTTACCTAGGGCTCACTTAGTTCTTTACTATAGATTAGTAATATCTCTACTAGAGAGGAAAACTTCCCCTTTTCCTCTTTAGCTTAAATAAATAGTATTATAATAACCTCTTATGAAATAAACTTTGGTCTAACCCCTTATAAGAAGTAGACGTTTTTTTTAGTATTTATGATAGGAATAATTACTAGATAAGCGAATAATATAGTAGTCTCTTTATATAATACTGTCTTCTTAACGCGCGGTTTTTTACATACCTCTTACTCTTATTAGAGCTGTATATACTAAGGGAGATAAAGAGGGATAGGATATAAGTATATTATAAGCTATACTAATTAGTAGCCTTTTATTTTTATAGCTTATATACTACGTAGAATCTATAGGTATTTTATAAAGAGATAGTATTAGTAAGCTATACTTACTTAAGCTATATATCTCTAGGGATAACTTTAAGGTCTGAGTTAATAATAAGAGCTAGTTTATATATTACCTAAAATCTATAGGTACCTTATAAAGAAGATAAGTAAGTAGGTCCTAGAAGGCTTTAAAATAGTTCTTAATAATAAGGGCCTTATACTATATTCTAAGGCTTTATCTACTAAGTTTATTTATAGCTAACTCTATTTAATAGTAATAAGAGTATAAAGATACTAGTAAGTATTTATTATTTACTTAAAGAAATAGACTTTCTTATTAGGATATATAGCGGGGATAACTACTAGATAAGCGAATAGGATAGTAATCTCTTTATATAATACTCTCTTCCTAATATATAGTTTTTTATATACCTCCCGCTCTTATTAGAGCTATATATACTAAGAAAGATTAAGACGGATAAGAGGTAAGTATATTATAAGCTATACTAATTAGTAGCTTTTTAAGTTTATAGCTTATATATTACTTAGAATCTATAGCTGCCTTATAAAGAGATAGCGTTAATAAGCTATATATACTTAAGCTATATATCTTAGGTAGTAACTTTAAGGTCTAGGTTAATAATAAGGGCCTTATACTATATTCTAAGGCTTTATCTACTAAGTTTTGTTATAGCTAACTCTATTGAATAATAATAAGGGTCTAAATTTACTAGTAAGTATTTATTATCTACTTAAAGAAAAAGACTTTCTTATTAAGATATATAGCGGGGATAATTACTAGATAAGTTAATAATATAGTAATCTCTTTATATAGTACTCTCTGCTTAATATATAGTCCTTTATATACCTCCCGCTCTTATTAGAGCTATATATACTAGGAGAGATAATAAAGAGTAGAAGGTAAGTATATTATAAATTATACTAAGGAGTAGCTATTTATTCTTATAACTTATATATTACCTAAGATCTATAGGTACCTTATAAGGAAGATAAGTAAGGAGATTCTTTAAAAATAAAAAGCAATTCTTTATAACTATATTACTTAAAATAGTCCTTGATAACTACTTTATACTATATTTTAAAGGTTTATCTACTAAGTCTAGTTCTAGCTAGCTCTATCTAACCTTAAAATACAAGTATAAATATATAATAAGTACCTATTCCTACTAGCTACTAGCTGGAGCCCTATTATATATATAGGGCTTATTAATAAAGAGCTAATAAGAGCTAATAAGAGCTAATAAGGGCTGATAAGAGTAATATAGACTAAACTAAGCTATATAGACCTATATTTATCTAGACTTAGGACGAATTAGCCTAATTCTTTAAAAGACTAATTAGATTTAAGCTTTTAATATATAGGGGTTTAATAGTAATAAGAGAGTTCTTTTCCTTAGGTAGGCCTAGATTCCTAAAGGGTAAAGATTAACCTCCCTAACGGAAGGCACTTATAAAGTTAGAGGGTATATTACTTAGCGCTATCTTAGTAAAGAGGACTAGCTACCTAGAGTTATAAAAATCAAAACCCTAAAAAAAGAATTAGTATATTATAATGTTATAAATAACTATTAAGTAGTAGCTAACTTTTTAAAAGAAGATAAAAAGTTAGAGACAAAACTAACTCTAGAGTAAAGTTAAATCCTAAAGCTTACTAAGGAGGAGATATTAAGTTAAGAGGAATATAAATAGGAATAACTAGCTAATAATAAGCTTATTATTATTTAAGTTAGAGTTAATAAAAGATATCTAGCTTATATTCTAGTAGATATTAAGAATAATACTTATATAATAATTAACTTTTCCCTAGCTAAATATCTTTACTTTCTATATATTAAGAAAAGATATTAACTTATAAGGAGATATATACTTAGTAGATTATTACTAGGTAACACTCTAGGTATAGTAGCGCTTAACCTCAAAATAAGTAGCTATACCTAGTATATCTTCATATATATAGTTAATAGCTTAGACCCTAATATTCTCTTAGGGCGCCCTTAGATAGAATAGAGCTAAGTCATTTATAATACTATAGCCTACTAAGTATACTATAAGAGGGGATAAGTTAGGCTATACCTAAAAGACTAAGGAGAAACTCCACTTATAAAGGAAATAAGGGCTATAAGGTTCCTTAATATACCCTTATTCTCTATAATCTACTAACGCCTAGTAGGATAATAGAGTAAGTACTAGGAGAGTATTAAAGAGGTATTAATATAGGCTATTAGCTTAGCTAATATTAAGAAAGCCCTAAACCTAAGACTAAAAGAGCCTAAGACTAAAAGAGGATTAATAATATTATTTATTAAACTAGGTCTTAAGGGAGTTTCCTAACTTATTTAACTCTAATAAGGCTTACCTACTACCCCCTAAGTAATTAAGAGTAAACTACTAGATTAACCTTATACTAGGACCTAATAAGAGGGAGCTACTACTCCCCTAGGGCCCCTTCTATAGTATATTAAGAGAAGAGCTACTAGTACTAAAAAAGACCCTATAAGACCTCCTAAATAAGGGGTTTATTAAGGCTAATAGCTTACTTACTAGGGTACTAGTACTCTTTATAAAGAAGCTAGGTAGGGGAATTCGCTTCTATATTAACTATAAGGCCCTTAATATAATTATAAAGAAAGACTACTACCCCCTCTTCTTAATCTCTAAGACACTATACTAAGTAAGTATATCTAAGTAGTATACTAAGCTAGATATAATAATAGCTTTCTATAAGTTAAGGGTAGTAGAGGAGTAGTAGGAGAGAATTATATTCTATACTTAGTATAAGTTATTTAAATAAGTAGTCTACTTATTTAGCCTAACTAGCACCCCTACTAGCTTCTAGTAATATATTAATAGCACCTTATAGGACTTTTTAATAACTTCGTTACTATTTATATAAATAATATATTAATTTACTCTAATAGAACGAGGGAAGATTATAAGAGGAAGGCCTAAGAGGGCCTCTAGAGGCTAGTAAATATAGGTCTAAACCTTAACCTTATAAAGTATAAGTTCTTAGTTAAGAGGGTTAAATATATAGGGTTTATTATAATAATAGGAGAGGGTCTCTCTTATAACCTTAAGAAACTCTAGGTAATTACTAAGTAGTTACCTACTACCTCTCTAAAAGGGGTTTAGAGCTTCCTAGGGTTTATAAACTATTATAGTATATTTATATTAGAATATAGGGATATTATTAAACTACTTATACTACTTACTAAAAAGAATATAACGTTCTAATAGGGAGATAATTAAGAATAATCTTTCTTATAGCTTAAGTAGCTTTTTAATACCTAGCTAATATTCTACTAGTTTAGTCTAGAGGATAAGATTATTATTAAAACTAAATATCTAGGATTTATATTAAGAGAGGTACTCTTATAAGTTAACTTAGAGGGTACTTAGTATCTAATAGCGTTCTACTTTTAGAAGCTCTTACTTATAGAGTATAACTACTTTATTTATAATAAGGAGCTCCTAATAATCATGTCTTACTTATATATATAGAGAGCAGAGCTATATAGTATAACTACCTTTAAAGTACTAACTAATTACTAGGGGCTTAAATATTTTATAAAGAAGTAGCGCCTTATAGAATACTAGAGCTAGTGAGTAGAGGAGCTATCCTAGTATAATTTTGGTATTGAATACCGCCCTAATAAGGAAGTAATAGCCCTAATACCCTCTCCTAGAGAGAATAGGACGCGCTATAAGGGTAGGATAATAAGTAGAAGTAGGGGAGGGTCTTATAGCTAATACTGAACTATACCTACCCCCGCAGAGACCCTATAGTTAGCCCCCTAGTAAGGAGAAGTTAGAAGAGCTATACTAATATCCTCAATACTATAATATTTAATAGTAACCCTAAACTATAAGCGCTATAGCTAGAAACTATAAAAAAAGATATAATATATAAAGCTATATATTATATAGTTACTTACTAGCTTTAGAGCTTCCTACGAGATATAAAGGCTAAGGTCTAAATTAGTAAGTATAATATTAATAGTTAGAGGAGACTAATATTTAGGGGGAGGCTATAAGTGCTTAGTAGGGAGGATAATAATAACTTACTAGGGGAGCTCTATATAAAGATTATCTAATAGAGCTATAACTTAAGTATAACTACCTACCTAGGCTATAATAGTATACTAGAAATAATAAGCTAGTAGTTCTATTAGCTAGGATAATTATAGATAGTACGGAGATTTACTAAGAACTATAAAATCTATAGAGGGATATATATCTAGAGGTAAGCTAAGAGGGGCTTCCTAAAGCCCCTACTAGTACCTACCTAGTTATACTTAGACCTCTTAATAGATTTTATTATAAACTTACTACTTATAAAGGATAATATTAGCTAATACTTATAAGTTATAATAGATAGGCTAGGTAAGTTAGTAATACTAGAGGAGATAGGTATTATAGAGATAGAAGCTTATACCTACTAGTTCCTTACCTCCTACTTCTAGTTTTATAGGTTCCTATATAGTATTATTAATAATTAAGGGTCTAACTAGGTAAGCTACTTCTAAGCTAAATTCTACTACCTTACTAATATAAGGAGGCTATTAAGCACTATATACTACCTATAAACTAATAATGGCCTCTGGCCACTGCATAGTGATTTTACCTGCTCAAGTGCAACAGACCTTCTAACTCCGCGCCTCCTGATAATATATAGCCTTCGGTTACGTGATTATAACTTTCCTAACCACAGCCGCACTTATATATACCCTACTAGATAGCCTCACGATCTTTAACTTTATATTAATAATAACGTGGTTTTTGATTATTTAAACTATAAAACTATTAACTTTTCCTCTTGCGCACTACCTATGCTGCTAATACTACCTCTATTACTACTTTATCCGCTAGAAGTCGTTACTATCTTTACTATACTATTATTAATAACGCTCTCTCTATATTAAAGTAGTTAGCATAAGCTATACTTACTAACGTTTAAGCCCTAAGGGGCCTAGGCCGCCTCTACTTAAATAGTATAGAGGACCTACTTAAAGAAGGGCTACTCTATAGGGTATATAGTAACCTACTTAGCTTCTACTACTAAGTCTACTTACTTAGTTATAATATAATAGCGAGTATCCCCTCTAGGGGTATTAATAAAAGCCCTCTTAAGGGCTATACTAATAATATACTCTCTATATATAATAGAGTAGTTAAAAAAGGAGCGGGTTTTATCGATCGTATTAATACTAAACTCTCTAGTAAGCTCTTATATATTATTAGTATTAAAGGGCGTGCCTCGCGCGGGCTTAGCGTTTTTATATATAGGGTCTAGTGCTAATATAGTTAAGGGATAAGGATAAGGAAGAGGGAGAGAGCTTCTTATGCTTCTAGCTATAAGAACCTCTTAGGAAAGACCTCTTTAGTTAAGGAGTTACCTCTCGTATAGTAGCGTTTACCTTACTAGAAGGTTAACCTTTTAGGTTAAGGAGTTATCTCATATAATAGCTTTCATAGCACCTTTAGCACCTTGCTTAAAGGTCGACCTTTTAGGTTAAGGAGTTATCTCGTATAGTAGCTTTCGCCTTACTAGAAGGTTTAGCGAGGGCGTTTCTAAGCTATAAGAGCCTTAATAGCCCGTTTAGCTCCGATATAATTAGCCCTAGTATAGCGCGCGTCTGACTCTATACGAGGGTTTGCTTATAGGTAGTAGGAATATATAGGGTTCTTATATTATTTTCCTTAACTAGTAGAGGGCATAGGTTAAAATACCTATATAGTATTTCCCGAATTATACCTGCGAACTAGGTGAATTTATTATAGTCTTTTTGCGAAGGGGCTGCGGCGTAATTCCGAGCTCAATAAACTAATAATAATACTAAGAGTTAGAACTAGGAGATATAAGCTATCTTATAGGCATTTATAACCTAGGTATAGGATAACTAGGGGTAGCTCTTACCTACTACCTAGCTAGCGCTTTATAATAAGGTTAGTAATATAACTAGGCTCTTACTATTCTTCTTAGAATATAGGTATTATACTAACCCTATACCTATAGTAGATAATATAGTAAAAGAAGCCCCCTTTAGGGATATAGTAGCTACCCTCCTAGTAATAAGATTATAAGAAGCGGTAGACTTTATTTAAGTAAGTATTATAACTACTTAATAATATAGCGAGGAGAATATAAACTAGTATAGGATACCTATAGAGGAGTACTAGGTAAGTAATAAGGTTTAGCTTTTAATAGCTAACTATAAAAGCCCTAGGCTTACTAAGAAGCTATTATAGTTATACTATAAATATACTATAGTTAGAGTCCTAAGCTTATATATTATTAAGTTAGATATACCTAGTAATATCTACTTAAGGCTTTATATAGACCTCCTCTAGAGGGTACTAGAGGACCCCTTACCCGTATAGATAAGCATAGACCCCTAGCTACTACTAATTATAGCTAATAATAGCGAATTCGAGTAGTATATAGAGGAGATATATATAGTATAAGAGAAGGTAGTTAAGCGAGGGTAGAGGTGTGAGGTCCTAGTTAAGTAAGAGGGGTATATAGAGTCTACCTAGGAGCCTATAGAGGCTATTATAAAGACTACTATAATAAATAGGTATAAAGCCCTATATAGATTAGTTATAGATAATAATAGTAACCTAGCTTATACCTCGGGGGGGACTAGCTAGGAGGGGGGATAGTATTATAAGCTATACCTAGGTTAAGCCTACCTAGGCTTCTACCTAGGTTTACTACCTTAAGGAGCTACCTAGGGCCTACCTAGGGCTTACCTAGTTATTCCCTATAGACTAGTAAAATCTCTACTAGAGAGGGAAACTTCCCCTCTTCCTCTTTAGCTTAAATAAATATTATTATAGCGACCTCTTATTAAATAAACTTAGGTCTAACCCCTTGTAATACCTATTAGTTCCTTACTTATTACTTCTAGTTCTATAGGCTCTTATATAGTATTATTAGTAACTAAGGGTCTAACTAAGTAAGCTACTTCTAAGCTAAATTCTATTACCTTACTAATATAAAGAGACTATTAAATACTATATACTACTTATAGATTAATAGTAAAACTAAGAGGTAGAACTAGGAGATATAAGCTATTCTATAAGTATTTATAACTTAGGTATAGGATAACTAAGAATAGCTCTTACTTACTACTTAGCTAACGCTCTATAAGAAAATTAGTAATATAACTAGACTCTTATTATTCTTTTTAGAATATATATATTATACTAACCCTATACTTATTATAAATAATATACTATAAGAGACCCCCTCTAGGGATATAATAGCTACTCTCCTAGTAACTAGACTATAGGAGGTAATAAACCTTACTTAAGTAAGTATTATAATAACCTAGTAATATAGCGAGGAGAATATAAATAAGTATAGGATACGTATAGAAGAGTATTAAGTAAGTAATAAGGTTTAGCTTTCAATAGCTAATTATAAGAGCCCTAGGCTTAGTAAGAAGCTATTATAGTTATATTATAAATATATTGTAATAAGAATCCTAAGCTTATATATTATTAAATTAGATATACCTAGTAATATCTACTCAAGGTTCTATATAAACCTCCTCTAGGGGGTATTAGAGGACTCCCTATCTACTTAAATAAGGACAGATCCCTAGCTATTACTAATAATAGCTAATAATCATAAATTTAAGCAGTATATAGAGGAGATATATAGCCTCTAGCCACTGCATAGTGATTTTACCTGCTCAGGTGCAACAGACCTTCTAACTCCGCGCCTCCTGATAATACATAGCCTTCGGTTACGTGATTATAACCTAATAACCTCCTAAGTTGCTAACTACCTTTCCTAACCATAGCCGCACTTATATATGCCTATCACACTAGATAGCCTCATGATCTTAAACTTTATATTAATAATAACGTGGTTTTTAATTATTTAACAGACTACGAAACTATTGACTTTTCCTCTTGTATACTACCTGCGCTGCTATTAAATACCGCCTCTATTACTACTTTATCTACTAGTAGCTATGCTATTATTAGTAACGCTCTCTCTATATTATTAGCATAAGCTATACTTACTAACGTTTAAGCCCTAAGGGGCCTAGGCTACTTCTGCTTTAATAGTGCGGAGGACCTGCTCGAAGAAGGGCTACTCTATAGGTATATAATAACCCGCCTAGCTTCTACTACTAAGTCTACTTACTTAGCTATAATATAATAGTAAGTATCCCCTCTAGGGGTACTAATAAGAGCCCTCTTAAGGGCTATATTAATAGAATACTCTCTATATATAGTAGAGTAGTTAATAAAAGAGCGGGTTTTATTAATTATATTAATACTAAACTCTCTAGTAAGCCCTTATATATTATTAGTATTAAAGGGTATACCTTATATAAGCTTAGCGTTTTTATATATAGGGTTTAGTACTAATATAGTTAAGGGATAAGGATAAGGAAGAGGGAGAGGTATAAAGCCTTACTTATAGTAATAGAGCTTTTTATACTTCTAGCTATAAGAACCTCTTAGGAAAGACCTCTTTAGTTAAGGAGTTACCTCTTATATAATAATATTTACTTTTAGTACCTTACTAGAAGGTTAACCTTTTAGGTTAAGGAGTTATCTTATATAATAGCTTTTACTTTTAATACCTTACTAGAAGGTTAACCTTTTAGGTTAAGGAGTTATCTTATATAGTAGCTTTTATAATACCTTATTAGAAGGTTTAGCGACGGCGTTTCTAGGCTATAAGAGCCTTAGTAGCCTATTTAGCTCTAATATAATTAGCCCTAGTATAGCGCGCGTCCGACTTTATATAATATTTAGAAGGTTTGCTTATACGTAGTAGGAATATATAGGGTTCCTATATTGTTTTCCTTAACTAGTAGAGGGTATAGGTTAAAATACTTATATAGTATTTCCCGAATTATGCTTGCGAACTAGGTAAATCTATTATAGTCTTTTTGCAAAGGGGCTGCGGCGTAATTCCGAACTTAATAGAGGAGATATATATAATATAATAGAAGGTAGTTGGGTAAGGGTAAAGGCGCGAGGTCCCAGTTCGGTAAGAGGGGTATATAGAGCTTACCTAGGAGCTTATAAAATCTATAATAGAAACTACTATAATAAATAGGTATAAAGCCTTATATAAGCTAGTTAAAAATAATAATAGTAATCAAGCCTATACCTAGGGGAGGACTAGCTAGGAGGGGTAATAGTATTATAAGCTATACCTAGGTTAAGCTTACCTAGGCTTTTCCCTAGGTTTATTATTTTAGGGAACTACCTAGGGCTTACTTAGGGCTTACCTAGTAATCCCTTATAAATTAGTAAAATCTCTATTAGAGAGGAAAACGTCCCCTTTTCCTCTCTAGCTTAAATAAATAGTATTATAGTAACCCCTTATTAGGCAAACTTAGGTCTAACCCCTTATATAATCTAACCCTTAAAGATATTAGGATAGGATAAGATAGACTTAGCTGCGCGACCTTCGGAAGACTCCCTTAGCGCACGGACCTATTATAAGAAGACTATAGAGTAGAGCATAGGAGAGAGGAGCGTAGCGGATAAGAAGATAGGATAGATATTATTATTATTATTAGTACCTTAATAACCCTATACCTCGTTTTTTAGTAATTTCTTAGCAAATCCGCGCCTAATTTAGATAATCTCTTTTAATTAGATCTGCGAATTATTCTATATATTTCTTAAGCTTACTTTTAATATCCTTACCTATTTATAGGTAGAGCTATATTATTTATTATCTTTCTAGTTCTCTTTAGTTCTAGCTCTTTCTAATAGTACCTAGAGGCGGATTCTTTTATTCTTTTTAATAGCCTTTATAGGCTTCTTAGAGAGTTAGATACCTTTACTACGTCTATATATGCCTACTATTAATATAAAAATATATATATAAATAATCTATTTTAAATATAATAATAACTTAAGATATTTATAAGTAACGAATAATAACGATATAAATAATAATAAAAACGTAGTTCGAGGAGAGGAAGATATTTATAGACCTATCTTAGTTCTAAAGGAATGGTAATAGCTATACTTTCTTATAGAATTAAAGTAGGAATAATATAGACCCTAAAATCCTCCTTTTCTCTTTTTTTTTATACTATTAGTAGGTTCTAGCTAGTATATTCCTTTCCTTACCCCCTTATATATTATTATAACTACTATTATTTAACTAGCGAGTTATAGCTAATATAGCTAAGATAGCTATATATAATACTAATATAGAGATTAGTAGTCTTACTAAGCTAATAAGTATAGCGAGATTAACTAGATTAGTAACTAGAGATTAATAAACCCCTTATTATTATAGCCCTAAGTACTAAGAGTAATATACTAACTTTAGAGAGATATTAATATAGAGAAGCTATAAATTCTTCTAAGATAAGAATATTATTAGGAAGACCTTTCTATATTAAGTAATCAGACTTAAAGTAGATCTATAATAGCTTAGAGTAATACGATCGAGGTCGCTAGACCTTTCTTATATTTATTTAGTTATTTAGTTTATATTATTTCCTTTTTTACTTTATTTAAAAAAAGTTATACCTACTTATTTTATCTTTTTATTAAGAAGATATTATAATAATAACTTTACTTTATTAACTATAATACTCTATTACTTTAATTATATAATATTAACTTTAATATTTATAAACCTATAAGTATTATATCTTCTTCTTCCTTAGCTAATCTAGATACTAGATCCTCTTCTAATAAGGGGAAATAGCTTAAAAAGAGATTTATAAGAGCTTCGTTTAATAAGATATAACCTTATACTATAGGGTAGCTAGCCTCTAATAATAATATAGATAGGTCTACGAATCCTACTTCTAGGATAGGAGTAACGCCCTTAAGTACTTTATATTCCCCTAAAGGAGGTTATACTAATTAGAATATTATAGCCCTTATAGATCTCCTTATAAGACGTCTTATTATTATAATAATAACTCCCTATTTAACTAGAGCGCCTAAGTTTATAGGTACTAATATCTCTAACTTTATTACTAACTATAAGAGCTTTTTAAAGCTTTACTATAAGACTAATAAAGATATAAAGAACGAGGTCTATATATATAGCTCTAGTAACTATTAAGATATAATAAAATCTTATATTAGTAAAGCTAAGACCTAGAAGGAAGCTAAGGAGAGATTTCTATACTAGTTTAGATTTATAGACCTAAAGTCTTATTAAGACCTTAATAAGGATATTTATAACCTAGTTATAGGATCTTATATTAAGGATAATAACCCTTCTTAAGTTATAGTATTAATTACTACTATTTAGTAGCTTTAATAGAGAGCTATTTAGTATAGAGACCTAGAACCTATTAATACTAAGCTTATTTATATTACTTATTACTATTTTTTAGAAAGAGCTATAAGAGCTATAGCCTAAAGTCTTAGCTATTAGCTTACTAAGGTTATTTTAAAGTAATAGGTTATAATAGAAAACGCTCTAATTAAATAGTTTACTACCTACTAGGAACTTTAGTAGTTATCTAGCCTCGTTAAGCCTAAGCTAATAATAACGCTTTATATCCCTATAAAGATAATTCTAATAAGGTAGAGGGCTATAGCTAAGGAACCCTCTATAGCCTAGACTACTAGCTTAATTATTAACTCTCTTATAGAGAACTTTAGGACCCTAAATATTAATAGGGCTAATTACGAGATAGATATCTTAACCCTTATTAAAAGAGTTACTAGCTAAGGAGATAATACTTTTAATCTAAATACTATAAAAGCTATTAAACCTTATAAATAATAATTATAGGACTATTTATAGACTTAATACTAATAATAATAATATTTTTACTTATAAGCTAGATATAGGGATTACTAAGGAGGATAATAGTAATACTAGGGATTTAAAAGAGGTAGAGTAAGAGGAGGCTATAGAGGCTTCTACTAAGATAGATTACTATAATATATAGTTTTCTAAGCTATAGGGGCTTGCTAGTTTTATAGCGCTATTAACTATATCGTTATTAGCTACGTTAAGTATCTTAAGGCTAGCTAGAATAGGGTCTACTACTATATATCGCCCTACTACTTTATTAGTACCCTAGATATAAGTACTAAGGTTAAGACGGGTATTATTAATAAAAGCTATAACTATAAATTAACTAATAGTTAGACGTTTTTAAAGTATATCCTAATTAATAAGAATACCTTTATATACTATATTATTACTATAAGTAAGTTAGCGGAGAAATAGTAGCTAAAGCTTCTAGAGGAGGTTATAAGAGTTATTAGTTATAATAAGATATACCCTAAACTATCTATTAGCTTTATAAATCTATTAAAGGATACTACGTAATTATATAACTTTATAGATATAACGTTCTTTAGCTTTAAGGTAAAGGATTAATATATTAACCTAGTAGAAGATATTACTACTATAAAAAGAGGGAAAGCTAGAGGGTATTATATAAAACCTTATAATACTTATTATCGCTAGGCTCCTTAAATAATAAGCCTACCTATAATTTAAGACCCTCCTATTTAAATTACTTAGAGAGTTATAAAGCTCCTAGATAATAAGGAAGATACTAAAGATATTATATTACTAGATACCCCTAAGGAATAAGTTAAGTAGTAGAAGGAGGATAAATAAAATAAGCCTCGGATTTAATATAGTAATTTATAAACTAGCTATACTTTTACTCTCGAGCTATATAATAAATGAATAAATAAGAAGGTAGCTATCGCTAAAGCCTTCCTTTATTAGAACTAGCCTAATTAGGATAGAATAGTTTATAATACTACTAAAGCTATAATCGCTAAGTATAAGGATAGATATAACTTAAAAGCATAAGAGGTCTTTATTACTATTAATATTACGCTTTTAGATTAATTTAATAAAACTAGAGAGAGTAACGAGTAGCTATAGGAATAAATAGATTAATAGAATAATAATAAGAACTATTCTAAAGGCTAAGTAACTTTAGCTACTATTTCTATAGACTTACCTAAGGATTTATAGACTAAGGTAATTTAATTTAACTACTATATAATTAATCCTATCTTTAAGATAAGCGCTATAATAGAAGATTAGAATTTAATATTACTTCTACTACTAAGACGTATTACTATCCTAGACTTTATTATAACCTACTAGTAAATTACTATTACCCTTTATAGCCCTATAAATATATTAATTAGGGGGATTATTAATAGTAGCTCTAATATTAATCTTATTAGTAAAAGTTATATTAAGCGCCTAGGCTTATAGAGCGATATAGGTAAGATAAATATAGGGATCTATAGGATTACTAATAGAGAGCAGAGGACCTAGTTCGTAAGTATAATTATAAATAATGTTTATATTAATAGTAATTAGATTTAGGATATTAGCTTTTTTATTTTCCCTAAAAATACTTATAATAAGGACCTAGTACTAGGAGCTCTCTTTATCTTAAAAACTTAAATAACGCTAGATTATATATAGAACTAGATTATTAGAGTCCTTTAGTCTAGGAATATTAAGATTAATATCCTACTATCGTTTTATATAGGAGGCTTAACTACTTAGTTCCTAGATATTATTATTAAGATAGACCGCTTTATTTCTTCTTAGTATTAATATACCTTCTTATCTCCTATAGAGGAGGGTAAATAAAGGCTATTACTAATAGATCTAATATAGTAATAAGCTTAGACTTTATAGGAGATAATTAATAAGTTAATAACGCTAAGAATAAGGAAGAGCTAGATATAATACTAGGGAGTATAAGGATATACTAAGATATTAAAGCGATTTAATAAGCTTTTAAAAGCTCTTATAACCCACTAGATAAATTTAAGTAATAATTAAACCTAGATAAAGAAGTTATTACTATTTTTAAAGAATTTAGACTAATCTTTAATAAAATCCTGAAGATTATAATTTATAATAAAGTTACCCCTAAGCTTAATAAGATCTATAAAGTAATTATAAGTATAGGGTATATAGTAGGATATAATAGCTGTAGTATTAATTATTAATACTATATTTATAAACCTAAGAAAAGAATATTAAAGAAGAAAGTGCCTAGGAGGAAGTATAAGTTAGTATATTAGAAAGGTATCGAAGTTATTATAGCTATAGATACTACTTTCTCTTATAATAATTAGGAGCTTATACTTATTACGCTTATATTACTAATAGAAGATATTAATATAATATATAAGATAAAAGATAGGAAGATTTAACCTATTAATAATACTATATTAAATAGTTTAACCCTAGATAGAGACCTAGAGTAGAAGTTAAAAGTATAGGTAAAAGCTAAGAAAAATATAATCCTAGATCCTAGCGCCCTATTTATAAGCCTAGTTATACTATATTTTTTAATTATGAAGTAAGGAATAAGGCTTATAAGAGCTTAATAAGAACCTATCCTTAAGACTATTAATTATTTATAGTCTAAAGAAAAGAAGCTCCTTTTAGCTATTCTTATTATAAGAGAGAAGGCTTTAGCCTAGGAATTTAAGTATTATAGCTCTATATACTCTTCTATTATCCCTCTATAAATAATTTAAATAGTATTATATAAGGCGTAGTAAGCAAAAGGAATCCTAATATTAAGAGGACTAGAGTAGGATATTATTATAATTCTAAAGGATAGACTAGAAAAGGGAATCCTTAAGTAAATTTATATAGCTTATTATAATCTATTCTTCCTTATATAAAAGAAAGATAATAAGATAAGGCTTATTAACTTAGTAACTAAGATAAATATAGTTATAATATAAGATATAGTATTACCCCCCTTAGTAGATAGTTTTTTAGAAGACTTCGCTATATATTAACTATTATTACTACTAGACTTCTTCTTAGGATATAATTAAGTCCTATTAGACCTTATAAGTAGAGATTTAATAATATTCATATTACCTATCAGACTACTATAGATATATATATTATATTAAGGAGTAACGAACTTAGTCGCTTAGTTTATATAGGTTATAATTAAAATCCTATATAACCTTATCCCTAGCTACTATAAAGCCTTCTTTACTAATATTACTATTAAAGGACTAACTTTATAATATAATAAAAAAGAGATTAAGTCTTATCTAGGGATTTATAGATTTATTTTAGAATACTTATAGAATATTAATAAGGTCCTAGTTAATTTAGAGCTAGTAGAGTATATAGTAATAATAGTTAGGTTATAGTAGGCCTAGGAAGTAGTAATAAGTATTAGCTATATTAATAATACTAATAGGCGTTATCTAGAGGAAGCGAAGATAGTTAAGATCTATAAATAAGCTACTTATACTAATTTAATAGAGTTAAGGGCTTTCCTTAGGATTACGACAGTCTATAGATCCTAGGTAAAGGATTACTCTATTATTATAAAGCTACTTACTAACTTACTTAAGAAGGATACCTTATTTAGCTAGGAGGAGAAGTAATAAATAGCTATAGATACCTTGGAAGTAATACTTATAAGAGCCCTAATACCTATTACTATAGATTATAGCCCTAGAGGAGGAGATATCTACTTTATAGTTAATATTAGTAATATAGGATAGGGTAGAGTCCTAGGATAGTTTATTAATAACTAGTACGTAGTCTCTTATTTTAAGAGTAGTACTTAGTTAGGACTAGAGCTATTATATAACGCTAGAAAGAAGGAATTATATAGTATTCTAAAGGCTTTAAAGAGGGTATATAATTATTTATATAAATAATACTTTATCCTAGAGATAGATACTTAGATATTAGTTATATAACTTAATAGAGTAGTTATAGACCTCCTAGGAGCCCTTATTATTCGCTATATTATATAGATTTAAATATTTAACTTCGAAGTATAATATATCTATAATACTTAGAATATAATAGTAGATAGCTTATTATAAAAACCCTAGGGACCTTCTAATATTATTAATAAAGAAGCTAAGGGGGAGATTAACTCTTAGATTAATTTATAGATCCTTTTTATAGATATAGAAGCTTGTTCCTTCTTTAATTAAGCTTAATATTATAATAATAAGTAATATATAGAGGAGGTCCTAGTAAGAAATATAGAGGTTATTAATAATATAATAAATATCCTAGATATACTTCTTAATAATTCGCAGACCTATTTAGTATACTCTTAATAAATTACTTACTATTTAATAATATAGAGATACCCTCTTAGAATTTAACTAGTAAGGTATTATAACTTTAAGGCTAGAGCGTTAGATTATTATATTTATAACTACTTACTTCTGACTAGACTAATAAATTAAAAGCTAATACTATAATAAGTTATTAATAATCCTAAGTAGTAGAAGAAATTAATTATAAAAGCCTATAAAGAGAGTAGTTACTAAGATAAGTAAGCTATAGCTAGAAGACTATCTAATTACTATATCTAGGCTAGTATATATATAGAGATTAGTAAGTTCTTAAAAAGTTATTCTAATTACTAAAAGAGGAGATCTTAATATATAGATAATATAAAGATATATAGCTCTCTAAAGGGATTACCCTTTACTAGGATATTATTAGATATATAGAGAGTAGGTAAGTAATACCTCATTAAGATAAGGGATCTACTAATAGGATAGCCTAAAGCTTACTAGCTTAAGAGAGTAATTTTAATTAAGATTACTAGGTTTATTTAGGAAGAGATTATTTACTACTATAGATTATATAGCAAATACGTTATTAATAGAGGACTAGAGAATAAGGATATTATTATTAGATTTAATAAGAAATATAATATAAAGAGGAAAGTAATATCTACTTATAACCTAAGGGCTAATAGTATAGTTAAGACTAGTTATTAGCTAATTACTTATATATTATTAATATAAACTAGAGGATAGAGA
>JAVHLU010001182.1:0-35610 GCA_036785755.1 Colletotrichum ledebouriae | reverse complement strand
ATTATTTTTCTTTTTTTTTCTTTTTTTTTATTATTATTATTTTTATTTTATAAACCCAGCGGCCCCCTAGGGGATAAACTCCCCTAGGTTTAGGTATTATATTCTAAGTATTATTATCTTTAAGTTGTTTTATCTCTATAAGCATAGCTTAAATCCAATTATCTATATATAGAGAGCAGATTGCTTGCTTATAGGTAGCTAGCTTATTAAGAGTAGTTGCTGCTAACATATAAGAAGCTTTGTTTATAGTTATATTATTATTATTTACAATATTAATAACGGCCTCTGGCCACTGCATAGTGATTTACCTGCTTAAGTGCAACAGACCTTCTAACTCCGCGCCTCCTGATAATATATAGCCTTTAGTTATGTGATTATAATTACTAACTACCTTTCCTAAATATAGCTGCACTTATACGTGCCTATTAATAGCCTCATAATCCTTAACTTTATATTAATAATAACGTAGTTTTTAATTATTTAAACTACGAAACTATTAACTTATCCTCTCGCGCACTACCCGCGCTGCTAATACCGCCTCTATTACTGCTTTATCCGCTAGTTGTTACTATCTTTATAGTCCTCTCATTTAATTAGGTTAGCTAACGCCTTTATAGCTATGCTATCGTTAGTAACGCTCTCTCTATTAGTTAGTATAAGCTATACTTACTAACGTTTAAGCCCTAAGGGGCTTAGGCTACCTTTACCTTAATAATATAGAGGACCTGCTTAAAGAAGGGCTACTCTATAGGGTATATAATAACCCGCCTAGCTTCTACTACTAAGTCTACTTACTTAGCTATAATATAATAATAAGTATCCCCTCTAGGGGTATTAATAAGAGCCCTCTTAAGGGCTATACTAATAATATACTCTCTATATATAATAGAGTAGTTAAAAAAGGAGTAGGTTTTATTAATTATATTAATACTAAACTCTCTAGCAAGCTCTCGTGCGTTATTAGTATTAAAGGGTATACCTCGCGCAGGCTTAGCGTTTTTATATATAGGGTCTAGTACTAATATAGTTAAGGATTTATCGTGGGTCATAGGTATACCTAGGACTCCGTAGATAAGAATAAGGAAGAGGGAAAGGTATAAGGCCCTACTCGTAGTAGAGCTTCTTATACTTCTAGCTATAAGGACCTCTTAGGAAAGACCTCTTTAGTTAAAGAGTTACCTCTTATATAGTAGTATTTACTTTTAATACCTTATTAGAAGGTCGACCTTTTAGGTTAAGGAGTTATCTTATATAGTAGCTTTTACTTTTAATACCTTACTAGAAAGTCGACCTTTTAAGTTAAAGAGTTATCTTATATAGTAGCTTTTATAGCACCTTACTAGAAGGTTTAGCAAGGGCGTTACTACGAGAGCCTTAGTAGCCCGTTTAGCTCTAATATAATTAGCCCTAGTATAGCGCGCGTCTAACTTTATACGAGGGTTTGCTTATAAGTAATAGGAATATATAAGGTTCCTATATTATTTGTCTTAATTAGTAGAGGGTATAGGTTAAAATACCTATATAGTATTTCCCGAATTATGCTTATAAACTAGGTGAATTTGTTATAGTCTTTTTGCGAAGGGGCTGCGGCGTAATTCCGAGGTCAAATAGTATTTAGATTAAAAGTATTATCTCCTTAGCTAGTAACTCTCTTAATAAGAGTTAAGATATCTATCTTATAAGTAGCCCTATTAATATTTAGGGTCCTAAAGTTCTCTATAAGAGAGTTAATAATTAAGCTAGTAATCTAGGCTATAGAGGGTTCCTTAGCTTTAGCCCTCTACCTTATTAGAATCGTCTTTATAGGGATTTAAAGCGTTATTATTAGTTTAAGCTTAATAAGGCTATATAACTACTAAAGTTCCTAGTAAGTAGTAGATTATTTAATTAGGGCGTCTTCTATTATAACCTATTACTTTAAAATAACCTTAGTACGCTAGTAGCTAAGGCTTTAAGCTATAGCTCTTATAGCTCTCTCTAAAAAGTAGTAATAAGTAATATAAATAAGCTTAGTATTAGTAAGTTCTAGGTCTTTATACTACATAGCTCTCTATTAAAGCTATTAAATAATAGTAATTAATACTATAACCTAGGAAGAATTATTATCCTTAATATAAGATCTTATAACTAGGTTCTAAAGGTCTTTATTAGGGTCCTAATAAGACTTTAGGTCTATAAATCCGAACTAGTATAGAAGTTTCTCCTTAGCTTCCTTCTAGATCCTAGCTTTATTAATATAAGATTTTACTACGTCTTAATAGTTACTAGAGCTATATATATAGACCTTATTCTTTATATTATTATTAGTCTTATAATAAAGCTTTACAAAGCTCTTATAGTTAGTAATAAAGTCTAAGATATTAGTACTAATAAACTTAGGCGCTCTAGTTAAATAGGGAGTTATTATTATAATAATAGGGCGTCTTATAAGGAGATTAGTAAGGGCTATAATATCCTAATTAGTATAACTTCCTTTAGGGGAATATAGAGTACTTAAGAGCGTTACTCCTATTCTAGAGGTAGGATTTATAGACCTATTTATATTATTATTAGAGGCTAGCTATCTTATAGCACGAGGTTATATCTTATTAAATAACGCTCTTATAAATCTCTCTTTAAGCTATTTCCCCTTATTAGAAGAAGATCTAGTATCTAAGTTAGATAAGGAGGAAGAAGATATAATACTTATAGGTTTATAAATATTAAAGTTAATATTATATAATTAAAGTAATAGAATCGTCTAGTTAATAAAGTAAAGTTATTATTATAGTATCTTCTAAATAGAAAGATTAAGTAAGTAGTTATAACTTTCTTTAAATAAAATAAAAAAGGAAATAGTATAAATTAAATAACTAAATAAATATAAAAAAGGTCTAGCAACTTAAATCTTATTACTCTAAGCTCTTATAGATCTACTTTAAGTCTTATTACTTAATATAGAAGGGTCTTCCTAATAACGCTCTTATTTTAGAAGAATTTATAGCTTTATTATATTAATATCTCTTAAAAGTTAGTACGTCGCTCTTAGTACTTAGGGCTATAATAATAAGGGGTTTATTAGTCTCTAGTTACTAATCTAGTTAATCTCGCTAAACCTATTAGCTTAGTAAGACTACTAATCTCTATTTTACTATTATATATAGCTATCTTAGCTACCTTAGTTATAACTCGCTAGTTAAATAATAGTAGTTATAATAATATATAAGGGGTAAGGAAAGGAATACGCTCGCTAGAACCTACTAATAGTATAAAAAGAGAGAAAGGGAGGATTTTAGGGTCTATATTATTCCTACCTTAATACTATAAGAAAGTATAGCTATTACTATTCCCTTAAAACTAAGGTAGGTCTATAAATATCCTCCTCTCTTTAAACTATGTTTTTATTATTATTCATATCGTCGTTATTCGTTATTTATAAATTTCTTAAGTTATTATTATATTTAATTTAGATTAATTATATATTCATATATATTAATAGCAGGGATATATAGACGTAATAAAGGCACCTAACTCTCTAAGAAGCTTATAAAAGCTATTAAAAAGAGTAAAAGAATCCGCCTCTAGGTATTATTAGAAAGAGCTAGAACTAGTAGGAACTATAAAGAATAATAACTAATATAACTCTATTTATATTTAGGTAAGAATATTAAAAGTTAGCTTAGAAAATATATAGAATAATTTATAGATCTAATTAAAAGAGATTATCTAAATCGGGCGCGGATTCGCTAAGAAAATACTAAAAAACGAGGTATAGGATTATTAAGGTACTAATTATAATAATATATATATAATACTAAAGTCCGCTACGCTCTACTCCTCTACGCTCTACTCTATAGTCTTCCTGCAATAGGTCCGTGCGCTAAGGGAGTTTTTTAAAAGCTGCGCAGCTAAGTCTATCTTATCCTATCCTAATATCCTAGTCTATATAGGCTATTACTCGCTATTCCCTTACTAATTATATCTTACTAATTACTAGTTTTTAGGTTAATATCCTTTATAATAGTATTAATATTCTTTAGCACCTAAACGTCGCCTAGCTACTATATATTTATAATAATAGTCCTATTAACTACCTCTATAATAAGATTAACCACTTGCTTAATAACCCTTTAATAAAGCTATTCCCTATATATACTTATAAGCATAATATCGCTTTTTCCCCTAGGTTTTATAAGGAGCTTTAGGAAAGTCTCGCTAAGTATATTACTAATAATATCCCCTCTTACTTTATTATTTTTACTAGTACTCGCCCTATCTCCTACGCCTCTTACCTCTATACCCCTACTAAGTATAGCTAAAGTAATAGCAAAGAGTTAATAAAAAAGACTAAGAGAGCTAAGGTTATTATTACTATCTCTAATAGTAATAGCTCTAGTAGCGAGTTAGGTAGTAGCGCTAGTAGCGCTAGTAGCGAGTTAGCTAGTAGTTAGCCTATAAGTAGCGATAGTAGGGATACTCATAGCACTAGTCTAGCGACTAGTTACTATAATAATTATAGTAGTACTACTTATAGTTATAGTAGTTATAATAATTACCCCTATAGCTATCCTAAGAAGTTAATAATTAATTAGATAGTTAGCTCTTTTTCCCTTTTTATAGGATAATACCCCTTTTTACTATAATATTAGTAATAATTCGCTACTTAATTTAATTAGTATTTTGCTTTTAATTTAACTTCTATTTCGTAGTCTCGTGTTTTATAATTACTAACCTATTATAGTAGTTTTAGTAACTAGTTATCCTACTTCTTATAAGCCCTCTCATATTATCTATTAAACTTATGAATAGCCTCTTATATATTCGCTAAGTTCTCTATAGGTTCTTATATATTATATTTTATAATCTATCCTACTTACGTAACTAAGTATTTTATATTATTACTAATACCTTATTATATAATAATATCTTTTACTTCTTATTCCTCTAGCTTATCCTCAAGCTCTAGGTATATAAGTAAGCCCTTATTACTTACTTAGTAATTATTTTATAGTTCTAGTAAGATAACTAAGAATATATTATATATTCTTTAGTATTATAGTAATAGATAAACTCTATATACTTATATACTAACTAGTTTTATAATAGCTACTTATATAAACCTAGGCGCTAGTGTTTTATTCTTAAACTAGAAGTTCTTTATTAATAGCTTAATAACTTATCCCTAATAATAGGTCTATTTCTTATACCTCGCGTTATAATACTTAGATTATACCTTAGTAGCTTTCTCCTACTATTCCTAGGCCCTCTTATAAAGCCTTAAAATATATTTAATTCTCTCCCTTATACCCTATACTATAACCTTATATATAGGGGTTATATATTCCACGTAATATAGGTAGTAGCTATATAAGGCCTCTATTAGCGAGTAGCTAGTAGTGCTATAGTAACTATTATTATATATAAACTTAGCCTCAGGTAATTAGATAGCTTATTCTTATAGTAAGTCGCTAGTATATACTTATAAGTACTTTTCTAATATCTAGTATATCCTTTTAAACTACTTATTAGTCTAGGGGTAATATATAATAGAGAGATAGCGCTTAATAACCCTCTTTCTTATAAATTCCTCTTAAAACTAACTAGTAAGGAGCTTATCTTAGTTACTAATAATACCCTCTAGGGTGCTAAAATAGCACTTAACCTATTTATAGATAATCTGCGCTAACTTAGTAGCTATTCGCTACTTAATTATTAAAATAAATATAATAAACTTAGTTATCTAGTATATAATAACGAGAACTGCGTTATACTCCCTGCTTTTATATTAATAGCTTAGTAGTAGTTTAGTAATAAAATCTATACTAATTTCCTAAAATAGGTAGGCTAGTAGGGGTAGTAGGTATAACTTCCTATAGGGCTTATGCTTTGAAACGCGGATCCCTTAGTATATATAGCACCCTATAACGTAATTATATATATTTATAGCTAGGTTTAGCTAATAGAACTTCCTTAAGATTAACTTAGTAGTCTTATTTACCCTTATATAACCCGCCTTACGGTTATTATAATATTAGTAAAGGACTTTAAGTCTTAGGGACCTCTCTTATAGTATCTCTAACCTTCCCTTATAGAGCAAGGTTCTATAGCTATTAATTATATAGCCCTTATAATTACTAGCTAGTCTGCGTGCCCTCTCTAATTAGGTCTAGTAGTATAAGTTATTAGCTTATAGTCTATAGATAAGACTTTCTATTACTTTAGAGGGTTACTAACTATATACTATTTCGCTTATTATAAGCTCCCTTATAACTTAGCATAGGATATACTACTACGCTATAATAACCCTAGCTCTAAGTAAGTCCTCTAGGTTAATAACCTCTTACTAAGCGTTCTCTATATCTTCCCTTGCTCTTTAGCGTTAGGTTATTATAGCTATTATAATTATAATAGTATTAGTATATTATAGAGCGCTATACTAACTAGAGACTAAAGCGTCTCTACCCCTAGAGCTATTTATCTAGAAGGGGTATTATTTTATACTAGCCCTTATAGTATTAATAAATACTTTTAAGGTCTCTATATTACCTTATAAAGTAGTAATACTTATCTAGAGTTTTATTAGTAGGTTATTAATAAACCCTAGCTTCTTCGCTAGGGTTAGGAGTATATTATTATATTTTACCTCCCCCTCTATATAATCTAGCCTCCTAGATAGCCTATTTACTAGGTTTATAACCCCTAACTTATACTCTAGGTTAAAGTTAAATACTAAGAGTTTATATACCTACCTAGCGAGCCTTCCCTAAAGGTCCTATACTAATATACTAATAACTCCCTTTAGTACCTAGTAATCTATTAGGATTATAAACTTCTTTAATATACCCTTAATATAATAAGCTTAGTAGTTTAGGCTTTTAACTATAGCGAGAAGCTCCTATTAGCTTACTCCTTAATACTACTTAGTATTACTAAGCTTTTATAAATAGTAAATAACTAGTTACTACTAGCTATTAATATATTATAATAAGATATTAGATATATCCTTTATAGAAGTATCTATCTTAACCCTTATTTTATAAGTTAAATTCTAATATTAGAGAATAGTTACTAAGTTAAAGGTAGCTTAGAGCTATTTAAAGGCTTATTAGGCCTCTTCTAGCTAGTAGAATTCGCTTCCCTTTTTACTATTCTTACTACCCTTTAGTAGGAATATTATAGGGGTTATAATACTTAAATAGCTTATAATAAACTTATAGTAGAAATTATAGAATCCTAGGAAGACTTAGATCTCCCTATATATCTTAAGTAGCTTTTATTTAGTAATAGCTTAGATATAGGTTTAGTTTATTAATATACCTTTAGGTATAATAATATACCCTAGGAACTCTACTTATTATTAGTAGAACCTATACTTACTAAGCTTAGTATATAGTATCTATTAGCAAAGCCTATAGAGTACTTAGCGAAGGTCTTTTATATATTACTCTCTTATGATAGAGTAGATTATAATATTATCTATATAAATAATATAATAGGTATCTAGTAGCTTAGCGAGCGCTTAGTAAATATTTACTTATAGTATTACTAAGGTATTTATAAGTTTAAATAGTATAATAATATATTTAAAGTACTTATAATAAGTCTTAAAAGCTATCTTCTAGTAGTCTTCTAGCTTAATATAAATATAGTAGTATATATCTTAAAGGTTAATCTTTAAGATCTATATCGCTCCCTAAAGCCTATTTAATAGCTTATTAATAAGGGGGAGTAGATATTAGTTCTTTAGTATTACTTTATTAAGGCCTTAATAATCTATATAAAGGTATAAGGATCTATCTTTCTTAGGTATAAAGAGAATAGGGGCGCTTACCTCGCTTATTAAGGGTTAAATCCGCCTTATTACTTAGTTATTAGTAATATATTATTAGAGCTCCTCTAGCTAGTACTTATTTAATATATAAATAGGCTTATATAGAGGTTTCTTCTTTTTAACTAAGTTAATAGTATATTCTATACCTTCTAGGGCTAGGTATTCCTTTATTAACTACTTATTAAACGTTATTTATTTACTAAGTAGCTATAATAGTAATTCTACTTTGCCCTCTAAGGTATCCTCTTTACCTAGGGCCTCTATTAGTAGCTTATAGGGGGTAATATTCCCTAATATATATATAATATAAGCCCTCTAGCTATTTTTTATAACCTCTTATATAAATATTAATAACTTAGTAATACTAAGGCGCTTATATCCCTAGGTATTTATCTAGATATTAATTATAATACCCTCCTTTCCTATAGAGTATTATAATAAGAGGAGGTCCCTTACTCCTTTAGAGTAGGGAGCCTTAGCGAAGAGTTACTATATCTTCCTTAGTTATCCCCTTAAGTTAATAAGGAAAAAGGTTAACTAGTATATATTCTAGCTTATTATAGAGGACCTATTAAACCCTTCTAATATAGGGGTATATATTACTATAGGTTATAATTATAGGGATTTTATTAGTTAACTACTAATAATATTAACTTAGGAATAAGAATTTATATCTACTGTTACTTCTTATTTAATAATATTCTAGAGTATAATTACCTATCTCTTTATAATATCTCCCCTTAGGAAGGTATTTAGTTTTAATATAAGTATAGGGGTTATTAGTATAATCCCCTAGCCTACTCGTTTTCTAATAAGTTAAGTTCCTTAACCTCCCTTATAGATTAGATTATATTAACCCTCGCTTTCTTAGCGAATACTTAGTATCTTATTAGTATTTTATTTATATTTTATTATTTATCTAGGTAGTTTACCCTCTTATACTAGTTCTTCTTATAGCTAAAATATACTAAGGGGTTAGATATTATAAGTTATATATTAGAGCTAAATATAAGCTAGCCCCTATTAGATCCCTACGACGTACTACTAAGTAATTAATAAGATATTAGGCTCTAGGAACCTCGCGTAATCTTATAGCTAGAGCTCTACTATCCCCCCCTTTAGTTTACCCTTATTATAGGGGGGACCCTTAGTATATACTCTTTACCTATATATTACTTCCTATTTTTACTCTATAGGGTCTCGCTACCTTATTAGTAATATATCTCCTATAAGTATTCTACTTCTATAGCTATATCCCTTAGTCTTTATATTTTAAGTTTCTAATATTTAAGCTCTTTATATAAAAAAGGGGCTAGTTAGAGGTATAGTATATAAGCCTTAGCCTTATTATCTTCTATACTAACTATATCTAAGTTTTAATATATTACTAACTATTTAGTAAAAAGCTATATTAATAATTATATCTCTTTTTACCTTATTATATCTAGCTTTTTATAATACCTCTACTCTTAAAGCTCTAGGTTAATATATTATTAGTAAATAAATATTATAAAGTTAGCTTAAGCTAGGTCTCCTTCTAGCTTAGCCTTATAATATTATTACTAGGTCTATAGGGATAAGCTTATCTTTATAAGCGCTTATTAGATCTATTACTCTAGTATACTACTAGCGCGTAGTTAGTATCTATCTTTAACTACGTAGATCTAGTTATTAACCTAGTCTATAATAGAATCCTTTCCTATAGTATAGTAGTTATATATAGAGGGTTTCTTATATTCTCTCTATAGGTACCTTATTGCTAGGTAGTTAATAAGTTCTTATAGTAAGGTAGTAGTTTATTTCTTATATTACTACTATTATAGATATATCTACTCTATAAGGCTCTCTTACTATCTCTATAGTAGTCCTATTACTTAGGTAAGGATACCTAAGATACTAGCTTCTTAAGGGGTTTTAAGCAGGGTACCCTATTAGCTACTACTTACTATTTAATCCGCTAAGCGAGGGTAGGTCTACTTACTCTATTACTATCTAGGACTAGGCCTACCCCCTCGGGGTTATCTCTCTTACTATATTATTACTAGGGTTATCTATCCCCCTATTATAATATCTATGCTATATTCCTTATATCTTAGGGCTTAGTAAGCAGCTTATATTATATTAGCTAAGACCTTATTAGTTATATTCTATATATATAGCCTAGAGTTTATTATAATTAAACTCTATTACTAATTTATTAGTATATTATTACTAGTTCGTTTTAGATATTCTAAGTAGCGCTAGTTTCTTAAATTAAGGTAGAAGTAATAGAGGTATAAGAGTATAGCTATAAGCCTAAACTAGGAAGGGGTAGAATATTAAAACGTAGGTATATATAGTTATATTAAACTATTACTTAACCTTCTAAGTCTCTAGCCTATAGAGGTTTCTTAAGGGTATATATATTTACTACTAATTTACTAACGTTTTGCTAATAGCGTGGCTCTATACCCTATACCCGCTATTGTTCCTTATATTATCTTATATAGTAGCTTTTACCTTTAGTTCCTTACTAAAAGGTTAACCTTTTAGGTTAAGGAGTTATCTTATATAGTGGCTTTTATAGCACCTTACTAGAAGGTTTAGCGAGGGTATTACTATAAGAGCCTTAGTAGCCCGTTTAGCTCCGATATAATTAGCCCTAGTATAGCGCGCGTCCGACTTGATATAGTAATATTTAGAGGGTTTACTTATAAGTAGTAGGAACGTATAGGGTTCCTATATTATTTTCCTTAACTAGTAGAGGGTATAAGTTAAAATACCTATATAGTATTTCCTAAATTATAATTATAAACTAGGTGAATTTATTATAGTCTTTTTGCGAAGGGGCTGCGGCGTAATTCCGAACTTAATCATATATATATTACTGAGATCTAGGGATACCTTTTTCTTTATAACCTCTAATATAATAACTAGGGAATCCTAAAAGCTATTATATCTATTTATAACTATAAGTTCCTATTAAAGTTTTAAACCGCGCTATAGGCTAATTTATGTATTAAATTGGAATTCTTAATAATATACTACCCTTAGACTAATAGTATCTTAGAACGTAAAAACTAAACTATTAAACTAGCTATTTATTATTTTCTTAATCTTATTAATAATAACTAGGTAAAATTACTCCTAAGCTTTTAATATGACCTTAATAATACCTACTTATAAGTTATTAGTTATTTACTAAACTAGATCCTATATAGGATAAATACTAATAACGCGTTAAATATCTTAGGTAATACTAACCCTAAGATAAACTATGAAATCTTCTAAGAGGAAGCTAAAATTTTAATTATAATAGCCTAGCTATATATAAAGGAATAATATAATAAAGAATATTATTTTATTATCTTTAAGCTAGGTAATTAGATATATCTTAAGATAGGATTAGGATACTATTTACTAAGATAGCTAAATCTAAAGTATAGCTATTAGTATATTCTATTTAAGGTCCTTAAATACGTTAATAAGTTAGTATACTACTTTAATATTCTACTTAATATGAATATTTATCTACTTATATCTATTATCTAACTTATATTAATACTAACCCCTAGTAGTAACCTATTTAACTATTGAGATAACTACTATAAACTAGTTAATATTAAAAAAGATAATAATATTTATTAGCTTAAAGTATATAAGTATTTTAAAATTAAAAGTATCCTTAAGAAGTAAACTCTTATATAGGGAAAGGTATAATATTTAGTAAAATAGAAAGGTTACTTACTAATATATATTATTTAGATAAATAAAGATACTATGAATATAGATAAACTTATTACTATATTTAAAAGTAAGGAATAAAAGATAGAATAGCTCTATAAATAAGTATAAGCGTAAAGACCTATCTAATACGGTATTATACTAGTATTAAAGCCTAGTAAAAAACTATTAAAACGCTTAAGAGGAAGGCTTTAAAAAAGTCTTATAGAATAATAGAATATATATTATAAATAAGGAACCTACTACTTAAAGCGCTTTTAATAGATAATTAGACTAAAAAGAATATTTTAATCAAGGCCTTATTATAAAACAAAGATATTTAGCACGCTTAGTATATCTAAGGGCTTTACCCTAATAATAGTAATATTCGTATTTAGCCTAATAATAATAATAATTATATTTTTTTTACCTTCCCTCTTAAATACCTTCTACTCTTAGTATTATAAGAACTTTTATAAATATAACTACTCTCCTTACTTAAACGTTAATCCCTACTCTTATTTCACAAATAAGAAAAGTTAGCGCTTAAGTATATATATATAAAATAAATTTATATTACTAAGTAACCCTACTAGTTATTACTATTACCTTTGCTCGCCTAGTATTAAGCTAACTTTTCCCTCTATATATATATTTTTATAGAAAAGTATTAATACCTTTATCCCTATTACCTTATAATTATTATACTTATATTTCTTATTTTATTACTATTATCCTCTTCTAGATATTAAGGACCCTTACTAATACTTAATATCGTTATATACTTAGCGCTACCTAAGTAACTTATACTTTATATACTTAGATATTATTTTACTATAAATAGATAATAATCTAAATCAGAAAATACTAAGTATATTATACTTAACTATATTTACTACTACCTACCTAATATTAAGATCCCTTATAGAAAGCTAGGATACTATACTTATAACTAGGAAATCTTTAAGCGCGCTTTTAACTAAGAAACCTAATATTATAAAACTAGTTATAACGTTTTAAATACCTTATTTATGATCTACCTAGGTATTAATATATACCATATTCTCTAACTATTATCTACTAACTAAATTAAGTTCTATTACTAATTTCCTAATCTTATCTTAAACTAAGAGTAGTTATCTCTCTATAATACTATATAGAACTCCTTTAAACTTAACCTATATTATAATATAACTATTACTAGCTTACGTATTATTATTATATCTAGGGAGGCTTTAAGTAGAGATAATACTAAACGCGCTTAAGCTAATAAACTTATTAAAGCTACTTAGTCTAAATAAGCCCTTATTAACTCTAGCTAACTTAATAAAGCTATTAATACTATTAAGTATACTAAACCTTAATTATTAACTAATATTAGTATAGCTAGTACTAGATTAACTCCTATTATTTAGAATAAGACTAATAAGATAGCTACTCCTAAGAAGTAAGCTATTAGTACTAGTACCCCTAATATAATAGATATTACTAAGCTGATTAAAAGAATATAAGCTTATAATAAATATATTAGCTATATCTCTATCCTACTTAATAGACATAAAGATATATAAATTATACTAGCTATAGCTATCTCTAAGGGTTATACCAATAATATTAATAAGATTATACATAACTTAAGCTACTTTATTAAGTTAACTACTAATAAGTTTAAGGTTATTATAATAACTATCCCTAAGGGACTAACTAATAAGAGCCTAGGTTGTCTTAGCCCTAAGTAATATCTTATTACTAAGCTATCTATTAAATATATAGCTTTAGCTATAGGTTTAGATAACTATCCTAATATTAACCCCTCTTTTAATATTAGCCCTTATAATACCTCTAATACGCCTAGCGATACTAAGATACCTAATACTACTACTAATATTAAGAAAATTAACATTACTAACTAGCAGTCCTATATTTATATCTCTAGCTTTTATTACTTTACCTATTCCTATATTAAGTTCCTAAATATATAGAAGGTAATTAATATATACTTTTAGCACGTCTACCCCTCTAATATAATTAATATTATTACTACTTATTATATTAAATCTCTAACTCTCTATACCCTAGTCTAGAATAGTATAATTATCCTCAGTCTATACATATGTATCCGCGCCCTTAACTTATTTATAACTAAACAAATTATAAGTAACCTAGATTTTAGCGCTATATTACTAGTTTTTGTTATTAAGTAAATACTATAATACGAGTTTCTTAGTATATAGACTAAGGATAATATATATATTAGTTAAGCTATAATTAATAGTAATAATATTAGCGCTATTTATACCCTTCTAGACCTTAATAACCTTAAGACTATAGATATAGCTAACTTTTAATATAAATATACTATAGACCTTTAAGGCCTTCGTACTAATATTATATCCCTTATTACCTTAATTACTATAATTAAGAATAATAGTATTACTAAGTTATACCCTAAAATTAGTAATAAGTCTCGCTACTAGTTCCTAAAGTAATACTAAGATAATACCTAGCTAGTTACTATTTATAGTATTAATATTAACTAACTTTTAGCTATTACTAAAGAGATTATTAATAATAAGGATAAGGATTACCCTAACCTCCTAAAGCTAGCTAATACTACGCCTAAGACTCCCTTAGCCTAAAGTAGGATATATGTATAAGCTAGGTAGAATAAATAAGATTTAAGGGTATTTAAGGCTATTTATATATAGTAATATAGCTTTACTTATTAGTATATTACTATAATAAGACGTATGAGGATAGGATAAGATAGACTTAGCTGCGCAGCTTTTGAAAGAAAAAGCCCCCTTAGCGCACGGGCCTATTATAGGAAGACTATAGAGTAGAGCGTAGAGGAGAGGAGCATAGTAGACTTTATTATCATTTATAGATTATTATAATTAACACCTTAATAATCCTATATCTTATTTTCTAGTATTTTCTTAGTAAATCCGCGCCTAATTTAGATAATCTCTTTTTAATTAGATCTATAAATTATTTTATATATCCTTTAAGCCTCTTTTTAATATTCTTATCTATTCATAGGTAGAGCTATATTATTTATTATCTTTCTAGTTTCTATTAGTTCTAGCTCTTTCTAATAATACTTAGAGGTAGATTTTTTTACTATTTTTAATAGCCTTTATAAGCTTCTTAGAGAGTTAAGTGCTTTCGCTATATCTATATATCCCCGCTATTAATATATGTAATTAATTTACTTTAAATATAATAATAGCTTAAAAAATCTATAAATAATAAATAATAACGATATAAATAATAATAAAACGTAGTTTAAAAGAGAAGAAGATATTTATAGACCTACTTTAGTTCTAAGGGAATAGTTATAGCTATGCTTTCTTATAGAATTAAGGTAGGAATAATATAGACCCTAAAATCCTCCCTTTCTCTCTTTTTATACTATTAGTAGTTTTTAGTAAGTATATCCCTTTCCTTACCCCTTATATATTATTATAACTACTATTATTTAACTAGCGAGTTATAGCTAAGGTAGCTAAGATAGCTATATATAATACTAATATAGAGATTAGTAGTCTTACTAAGCTAATAAGTATAGCGAGATTAACTAGATTAGTAACTAGAGACTAATAAACCCCTTACTATTATAGCCCTAAGTACTAAGAGTAATATGCTAATTTTTAAGAGATACTAATATATAAAGCTATAAATTCTTTTAAAATAAGAGCGTTATTAGGAAGACCCTTTTATATTAAGTAATAAGACTTAAAGTAGATCTATAAGAGCCTAGAGTAATAAGATTAAAGTTACTAGACCTTTTTTATATTTATTTGGTTATTTAGTTTATATTATTTCCTTTTTTATTTTATTTAAAGAAAGTTATAACTACTTATTTTATCTTTCTATTTAGAAGATATTATAATAATAACTTTATTTTATTAGCTAAAAGACTCTATTACTTTAACTATATAATATTAACTTTAATATTTATAGACTTATAAGTATTATATCTTCTTCTTCCTTAGCTAACTTAGATATTAGATCTTCTTTTAATAAGGGGAAATAGCTTAAAGAGAGATTTATAAGAGCTTCGTTTAGCGAGATATAACCTTATGCTATAGGATAGCTAGCCTCTAATAATAGTATAGATAGGTTTATAAATCCTACCTTAAGGATAAGAGTAACGCTCTTAAGTACTCTATATTCCCCTAAAGGAAGTTATTTTAATTAGGATATTATAGCCCTTATTAATCTCCTTATAAGACGCCCTATTATTATAATAATAACTCCCTATTTAACTAGAGCGCCTAAGTTTATTAATATTAATATCTTAGACTTTATTACTAATTATAAGAGCCTTTTAAAACTTTACTATAAAACTAATAATAATATAAAAAACGAGGTTAATATATATAGCTCTAGTAATTATTAAGATATAGTAAAATCTTATATTAATAAAGCTAAGACCTAGAAGGAAGCTAAGTAGAAACTTCTATATTAGTTTAGATTTATAGACCTAAAGTCTTATTAGGACCCTAATAAGGACCTTTAGAACCTAGTTATAAGATCTTATATTAAGGATAATAACCCTTCCTAGGTTATAATATTAATTACTACTATCTAATAGCTTTAATAGAGAGCTATCTAGTATAGAGACCTAGAACTTACTAATATTAAGCTTATTTATATTACTTATTACTACTTTTTAGAGAGAGCTATAAGAGCTATAGCCTAAAGTCTTAGTTACTAGCTTATTAAGGTTATTTTAAAATAATAAGTTATAATAAAAGATATCCTAATTAAATAGTTTATTACCTACTAAGAACTTTAGTAGTTATCTAGCCTTATTAAGCCTAAACTAATAATAATACTTTAAGTCCTTATAAAGATAATTCTAACGAGGTAGAGGGCTAAAGCTAAGGAACTCTCTATAGCCTAGATTACTAGCTTAATTATTAACTCTTTTATAGAGCACTTTAAGACCCTAAATATTAATAGGGCTAATTATAAGATAGATATCTTAATTCTTATTAAGAGAGTTACTAGCTAAGGAGATAATACTTTTAATCTAAACGCTATAAAGGCTACTAAACCTTATAAATAATAATCTTAGGACTATTTATAGACTTAATACTAATAATAATAATACTTTTACTTATAAGCTAGATATAGAGACTATTAAAGAGGATATTAATAATACTAGGGAACTAGAAGAGGTAGAATAAGAAGAGGCTATAGAGGCTTCTAATAAGATAAATTATTATAATATATACCTTTCTAGGCTATAGGGGCTTACTAGTTTTATAGCGCTATTAACTATATTATTATTAGCTATATTAAGTATCTTAAGGCTAGCTAGAATAAGGTCTACTACTATATATTACCCTATTACTTTATTAGTACCCTAGATATAAGTACTAAGGTTAAGATAGGTATTATTAATAAAGGCTATAACTATAGATTAACTAATAGCTAGACGATTCTAAAGTATATCCTAATTAATAAGGATACCTTTATATATTATATAGTCACTACGAGTAAGTTAGGAGAAACGTAGTAGCTAAAGCTTCTAGAGGAGGTTATAAGAGTTATTAATTATAATAAGATATACCCTAAACTATCTATTAGCTTTGCGAATTTATTAAAGGATATTATATAATTATATAACTTTATAGACGCGACGTTTTTAGCGTTAAGATAAAGAACTAATATATTAACCTAATAGAAGATATTATTACTATAAAAAGAGGGAAAGCTAGAGGTTATTATATAGAACCTTATAATACTTATTATTACTAATCTTCCTAGATAATAGACCTAATTATAATTTAAGACCTTCTTATTTAAATTACTTAGAGAGTTATAAAACTATTAGATAATTAGGAAGAAGCTAAAGACGCTGTATTATAAGGGGTTAGACCTGAGTTTATTTAATAAGAGGTTGCTATAATAGTATTTATTTAAGCTAAAGAGGAAAAGGGGAAGTTTTCCTCTCTAGTAGAGATTTTACTAATTTATAGGGAATAACTAGGTAAGCCCTAGGTAAGCCCTAGGTAGCTCCTTAAGGTAATAAACCTAGGTAGAAGCCTAGGTAGGCTTAACCTAGGCGTAGCTTATAATACTATCCCCCCTCCTAGCTAATCCCCCCCTAGGTATAAGCTAGGTTACTATTATTATCTATAACTAGCCCGTATAGGGATTTATACCTATCTAATATAGTAATCTCTATAATAGCCTCTATAGGCTCCTAGGTAGGCTCTATATACCCTTCCTACTTAACTAGGACCTCGCGCCTCTACCCTCGCCTAACTACCTTCTATTACGCTATATATATCTCCTCTACGCGCTACTTAAATTTACTATTATTAGCTATAATTAGTAATAGCTAGGGGTCTATCCTTATCTATATAAGTAAGGGGTCCTCTAGTACCCTCTAGAGGCGGTCTATATAGAACCTTAGGTAGATATTACTAAGTATATCTAACTTAACGACGTGCAGACTTAGGACTCTAACTATAATATACTTATAATATAACTATAATAGCTTCTTACTAGGCCTAGGGTTTTTATAGTTAGTTATTAAAAGCTAAACCCTACCTACCTAGTACTCCTCTATAAGTATCTTATACTAGTTCGTATTCTCCTTACTATACTATTAGGTAGCTATAATACTTACTTAGACGAAGTCTATTACCTCTTATAGACTTATTACTAAGAGGGTAGCTATTATATCCCTAGAGGGGGCCTCCTCTACTACGTTATCTACTATAAGTATAGGGTTAGTATAATACCTATATTCTAAGAAGAATAGCAAGAGCCTAGTTATATTACTAACCCTATTATAGAGCGCTAGATAAGTAGTAGGTAGGAGCTACCCCTAGTTATCCTACGCCTAGGTTATATATACTTATAGGATAGCTTATATCTCCTAGTTCTACCTCTTAGTATTACTATTAGTCTATAGGTAGTATATAGTACTTAATAGCCTCCTTATACTAGTAAGGTAGTAGAATTTAGCCTAGAAGTAGCTTACCTAGTTAGACCCTTAATTACTAATAATACTATATAAGAACCTATAGAACTAGGAGTAAGAGGTAAGGAACTAGTAAGTATAAGCTTCTACTTTTATAATACCTATCTCCTCTAATATTACTAACTTACCTAGCCTATTTATTATAACCTATAGGTATTAGCTAGCGTTATCTTTTATAAGTAGTAAGTTTATAATAAAGTCTATTAAGAGGTCTAAGTATAACTAGGTAGGTATTAGTAAGGGCTTTAGGAAGCCCCTCTTAGCTTACTTTTAGATATATATCCCTCTATAGATATTATAATTCCTTATAAATCTCTATACTATTTATAATTATCCTAGCTAATAGAACTATTAGCTTACTATTTCTAGCGTACTATTATAGCCTAGGTAGGTAGTTATACTTAAGTTATAGCTCTATTAAATAATCTTTATATAGAGCTCCTTTAGTAAGTTATTATTATCCTCCCCGCTAGGTACCTATAGCCTCCCCCTAAATATTAGTCTCCCCTAACTATTAATATTATACTTATTAATTTAAACCTTAGCTTTTATATCTAATAGGAAGCTCTAAAGCTAGTAAGTAACTATATAATATATAGCTTTATATATTATATCCTTCTTTATAGTTTCTAGCTATAGCGCCTATAGTTAGGGTTACTATTAAAGACTATAATATCTAGGATATTAGTATAGCCCTTCTAACTTCTCCTTACTAGGGGGCTAACTATAACGTCCCCGCGGGGGTAAGCGTAGTTTAGTATTAGCTATAAGACCCTCCCCTATTTCTACTTAGTATCCTACCCTCGTAGTATATCCTACTCTCTCTAAGAGAGAGTATGAGGGGCTACTACTTCCTTAATAGGGTAATATTTTATAAGAATAGGTATATAGGTAGCAAAAGGGGCGGTAAAACAGCCTGAATAATAGATATTAATAGACTGAGTAATATGGTGATAAAAGCTGATAAACCTAAGCATAAGGACGTATTTTTCCTGGAATTAATTCATAGAGAAATTGTTGAATATTAATAGTATTAATAATGTTATTTCTAAGTTATAAATCCTGCCCTCACGAAGTGAGGGGTAAGATATTCTGAAACATAACTACAAAGTAATAGCTTATTAAGCAGAAATCGCGCTTAGATCACTATGTGGTCCGTGCGTAAATTCTATATATTTATAGCTATAAAGCTCAGGATTATAAATATATATATATATATATATAAGGTTATTGCTATTATTAGAATTTATATAGATTTTTAAAGTATTTATTCTATAAAGGAAATACTTTTAAAGTTATTATTTCATGTTTTATAGTTATTAAAGTATTATTAAAGAGATATTGTATGGGCATATAACTATATATACTATAGCTATTTATTAAGGTTTATATAAACCTTATAAGATTATTATAGAACTTTCAAGATATACCTTCGGTATTCTTACATATATATATATATATATATAAGGTTATTACTATTATTAGAATTTATATAGATTTTTAAAGTATTTATTCCATGAAGGAAATACTCTTATAGTTATTATTTTATGTTTTATAGTTATTAAAGTATTATTAAATAGATATTATATAGGTTTATAACTATATATACTATAGTTATCTATTAAGGTTTATATAAACCTTATAAGATTATTATAGAAGTTTTTAAGATATACCTTCGGTATTCTTACATATTTAATAGTAAAACTATATTAAGATAGCTCCTCTACTTACTAGCTCTAGTACTCTATAAAGCGCTACTTCTTTATAAAGTATTTAAGCCCCTAGTAGTTAGTTAGTACCTTAAAAGTAGTTATATTATATAGCTCTACCTTTTATATATATAAGTAAGAAAGGATTACTAAGAGCTCCTTATTATAAATAGTATAGTTATACTCTATAAGTAAGAGCTTCTATAAGTAAAATACTATAGGATATTAGATACCCTCTAGGTTAACTTATAAGAGCACCCCTCTTAATATAAATCCTAAATAGTTAGTTTTAATAATAGGTTTATTTTTTAAACTAAACTAGTAGAGTACTAGCTAGGTATTAAAAAGCTACTTAAGTTATAAGAAGGCTCGTTCTTAATTATCTCCTTATTAGAATATTATATTCTTCTTAATAAGTAGTATAAGTAGTCTAATAATATCCCTATATTTTAATATAAATATATTATAATAATTTATAAACCCTAGGAAGCTCTAGACCCCTTTTAGGGAGGTAAGGGGTAATTACTTAGTAATTACCTAGAGTTTCTTAAGGTTATAAGAGAGAACCTCTCTTATTATTATAATAAACCCTATATACTTAACCCTCTTAACTAAGAACTTATACTTTATAAGGTCGAGGTTTAGGCTTATATCTACTAGCCTCTAGAGGACCTCCTAGACCTTTCTCTTATAGTCTTCCCTCGTTCTATTAGAGTAAATTAATATATTATTTATATAAGTAGTAATAAAACTATTAAAAAATCCTATAGGGTATTATTAATATATCGCTAGAAGCTAGTAAGGGCGCTAGTTAAGATATATAAGTAAACTACTTATTAAAATAACTTATATTAAGTATAGAATATAGTTCTCTTCTAGTACTCTTCTATTACCCTTAACTTATAGAAAGCGATTATTATATCTAATTTAGTCTATTACTTAGCTATACTTACTTAGTATAGTATCTTAGCGATTAATAAGAGGGGGTAGTAGTCTTTCTTAGTAATTATATTAAGGGTCCTATAGTTAATATAGAAATAAATTCCCCTATTTAGCTTCCTTATAAAGAGTACTAGTACCCTAGTAGGTAAGCTACTAGCCTTAATAAACCCCTTATCTAAGAGGTCTTATAAGGTCTTTTTTAATACTAATAGCTCTTCTCTTAATATATTATAAAGGGGGCCCTAGGGGAGTAATAGCTCCCTCCTATCTAATCCTAATATAAGGGTAATCTAGTAATTTACCCCTAGTTACCTAGGGAGTAATAAGTAAGCTTTATTAGAGTTAAATAGGTTAGGAAACTCCCTTAAGACCTAGCTTAGTAAATTATATTATTAATCCTCTTTTAGTTTTAAGTTTAAGGCTTTCTTAATATTAACTAAGCTAATAGCTTATATTAATACCTCTATAATACCCTCTTAATACTTACCTTATTATCTCGCTAGGCGTTAGTAAATTATAGAGAACGAGGGTATATTAAAGAACCTCATAGCTCTTATTTCCTTTATAAGGGGCGTTTCTTCTTAATTATTTAGGTATAACCTAACTTATTCCCTCTTATAATATACTTAGTAAGCTATAGTATTATAAATAACTTAGCTCTACTCTATCTAGGGGCGCCCTAAGAGGATATTAAGGTCTAAGCTATTAACTATATATATAAAGATATACTAGGTATAACTACTTATTTCTAGGTTAAATACTACTACACCTAGCGTATTACCTAGTAATAGTCCGCTAAGTATATACCTTCTTATAAGTTAGTATTTCTTCTTAATATATAAAAGATAGAGGTATTAAGCTAGGGAAAGGTTAATTATTATATAGGTATTACTCCTAGTATTTACTAGGATATAAGCTAGATATTCTCTATTAACTCTAACTTAAATAATAATAAACTTATTATTAGCTAGTTATTCCTATTTATATTCTTCCTAACCTAATATCTCCTCCTTAGTAAGCTCTAGGGCCTAATTTTACTCTAGAGTTAGTCTTTTCCTAACTCCTTATCTTCTTTTAAAGAGTTAGTTACTACTTAATAGTTATTTATAACCTTATAGTATATTAGTTCTTCCTTTAAGGTCTTTACTTTTATAACCCTAGGTAGCTAGTCCTCTTTATTAAAGTAGCGCTAGGTAATATAACCTCTAGCTCTATAAGTATAATAAGTATAGGGGTCTCTTATACCCTTCTAAAGCTATTAATATTATACTAGGGAGATACCTAAGGAGGACCTAGAGTTTTAGTAGTTATAACGCCTTACTTCCTTAACTTATAAAATATATATAGCTCTAGTTATATAAATATCCCCCTTAATATTCTTAGTAGTAGGTCTCTAGTAAGTTACTAAGTAGTTATTAGTAACCTTCTAGCGCTCTACTTTTTATATAATACTCTAGACCTTTAAGAGCTAGCTACTATAATTAGCTAGTAAGTTAATAATAATTAGCTAGTTCTTTAGCCTAGGGGTAAGGGAGGCCTCTAGAAGTAAGATCTAGACTTAACTCAGCTAGTTTATACTACTTATATTAGCTAGTATCTACTTAAACTTTTATAAGAAGGTTACTAGGGATTTATTCTCTTTCTACTAGAGGGTCTATAGTTAGGCTATAGCTTATAACTAGATATTTAGGTCTTTATATATCTAGTTTAAATAAGCTATAAAGTCCTCGGGGTTATAGGAGAAGGTAGAGATTACCTACTAGGCTATAATATCTAAGTAGGAGTTAATAAGGTACTATACCTCTATATCTATAGTATAGAACGCCCTATTTATAGTAATCTTATACCTTATTTATTATACCTAGGTAATATATTCGTTTTACTTACTTTAAAACTTTAAGAGTAGGGGTAGTAGCTTTTAATATATTATACTAGGTATTACTAATACCTTACTAGTAATACTTATAAGGGTTTATATAGCTATATACTAGCTATTCCCTTACTTAACCTCTTATAACTATTACTAGAGGGACTTTATTATTACTACTAAATTATCTTATAATAGCTTATCTTAAGTTTTAGTTATATTATTATTAACTATCTTACTAACTAATAGGGAGTAACGCTTAACTTATTATTATTATTATAGTAATAAGCTTAAATATATAAGGGGTTAGACCTAAGTTTATTTAATAAGAAGTTACTATAATACTATTTATTTAAGCTAAAGAGGAAAAGGGGAAGTTTTCCTCTCTAGTAGAGATTTCGCTAGTCTATAGGGAATACCTAGGTAGGCCCTAGGTAAGCCCTAGGTAGCTCCTTAAGGTAGTGAACCTAGGTAGAAGCCTAGGTAGGCTTAACCCGGGCGTAGCCTATAATATATATTACTAGATACCCCTAAGGAATAAGTTAAATAGTAGAAATAGGATAAATAAGATAAGCCTTATATTTAATATAGTAATTTATAGACTAGCTATACTCTTACCCTTAAGCTATATAATAAGAGAGTAAATAAGAAAGTAGCTATCCCTAAAGCCTTCTTTTATTAGAACTAGCCTAATTAGAATAGAATAGCTTATAACGCTACTAAAGCTATAATTAATAAGTATAAAGATAGATATAACTTAAAGGTATAGGAGGTCTTTATTCCTACTAATATAACGCTTCTAGATTAATGTAATAAGATAGGAGTTAATAATAAGAAACTATAGGAATAAATAGATTAATAGAATAATAATAAGAACTATTCTAAAGGCTAAGTAACTTTAGTAGCTATCTCTATAGACTTACCTAAGTATTTATAGACTAAGGTAATTTAATTTAACTATTATATAATTAATCCTATCTTTGAAATAGGTATTATAATAGAAAATTAGGATTCTATATTACTTCTACTACTAAGATATATTACTATCCTAGACTTCGTTATAACCTACTAGTAGATTATTATTACCCTTTATAACCCTATAAATATACTAATTAGAGGGATTATTAATAATACCTCTGCTATTAACCTTATTAGTAAAAGTTATATTAGGCGCCTAGGCTTATAGAGCGATATAATTAAGATAAATATAGGGATCTATAGGATTACTAATAGAGATCAGAGGACCTAATTTATAAGCATAATTATAAATAATATTTATATTAGTAGTAATTAGATTTAAGATATTAGCTTTTTTATTTTCCCTAAAAATACTTATAATAAGAACCTAGTATAAGGAGCTCTTTTTATCTTAAAAACTCAAATAACGCTAGATTATATATAAAACTAGATTATTAGAGTCCTTTAGTCTAGGAATATTAAGATTAATATCCTACTATTATTCTATATAAGAGACTTAACTACTTATTTCTTAGAAATTATTATTAAGATAAACTACTTTCTTTCTTCTTAATATTAATATACCCTCTTATCTCTTATAGAGGAGGGGAAATAGAGGTTATTACTAATAAACCTAATATAGTAATAAGCTTAGACTTTATAGGAGATAATTAATAAGTTAATAATACTAAGGATAAGGAAGAGCTAGATATAATACTAAGGAGTATAAAGATATACTAGGATATTAAAACGATTTAATAAGCTTTTAAAGGCTCTTATAACTTATTAAACGAAGTTAAGTAATAATTAGACCTAAATAAGGAAGTTATTACTATTTTTAAAGAGTTTAGATTAATTTTCAATAAAATCCTAGAGATTATAATTTATAACGAAGTTACCCCTAAGCTTAATAAGATCTATAAAGCGATCGTAAGTATAGGGTATATAATAGGATACAATAGCTATAATATTAATTATTAATACTATATTTATAGACCTAAGAAAAGAATATTAAAGAAAATAATACCTAGGAGGAACTATAAGTTAATATATTAAAAAGGTATTAAAATTATTATAGCTATCGATACTACTTTCTCCTATAATAATTATAAACCTATACTAATAACGCCTATTTTACTAATAGAAGATATTAATATAATATATAAGATAAAAGATAAGAAGATTTAACCTATTAATAATACTATATTAGATAGCTTAACCCTAGATAGAGACCTAGAGTAGAAGTTAAAAGTATAAGTAAGGGCTAAGGAAAGTATAATACTAGATCCTAGCGCGCTATTTATAAGCCTAGTTATACTAAAGTTTTTAATTATTAAGTAAGGAATAAGGCTTATAAGAGCTTTATAAGAAGCTATTTTAAAAACTATTAATTACCTATAGCTTAAAAAAAGAAGCTCCTTTTAGCTATTCTTATTATAAGAGAGAAGGCTTTAGCCTAGGAATTTAAGTATTTTAGCTTTATATACCTTTCTATTATACCTCTATAGATAATTTAAATAATACTATATAAAATATAGTAAGTAAAAAGAATCCTAATATTAAGAGGACTAGAGTAAGATATTATTATAATTCTAAAGAATAGACTAAAGAAGGGAATCCTTAAGTAAAGTTATATAGCTTATTATAATCTATTCTTCCTTATATAAAAAAAAGAATAATGAGATAAGGCTTATTAACTTAGTAACTAAGATAAATATAATTATAATATAAGATATAGTACTACCCCTTTGAGCAGATAATCTTTTAGAAGACTTCGCTATATATTAACTATTATTACCACTAGACTTCTTCTTAGGATATAACTAAGTCCCCTTAGACCCTATAAATAGAGACTTAATAACGTTTATATTACTTATTAAACTACTATAGATATATATATTACCTTAAGGAGTAATAAACTTAGTTACTTAGTTTATATAAGTTATAATTAGAATCCTATATAACCTTATCCCTAGCTACTATGAAGCCTTCCTTAATAATATTACTATTAAAGGACTAACTTTATAATATAATAAAGAAGAGATTAAGTCTTATCTAGGGATTTATAGATTTATTTTAGGATATTTATAAAATATTAATAAGGTCCTAGTTTATTTAAAGCTAGTAAAGTATATAGTAATAGTAATTAAGTTACAATAAGCCTAGAAAGTAGTAATAATTATTAGTTATATTTATAGTACTAATAGATATCGTCTAGAGGAAGCAAAGATAGTTAAGATTTATAAATAAGCTACTTATACTAATTTAATAGAGTTAAGGGCCTTCCTTAGGATTATAATATTCTATAGATCCTAGGTAAAAGACTACTCTATTATTATAAAGCTACTTACTAACTTACTTAAGAAGAATACCTTATTTAGCTAAAAGGAGAAGTAGTAAATTCCTATAGATACCTTAAAGATAATACTTATAAGGGCTCTAATTCTTATTACTATAAACTATAGCCCTAAATAAGGAGATATTTACCTTATAGTTAATACTAGTAATATAGGATAGGGCGGAGTCCTAGGATAATTTATTAATAACTAGTATATAGTCTCTTGCTTTAAGAGTAGTACTTAGCTAGGACTAGAGTTATTATATAATACTAGGAAGAAGGAATTATATAATATTCTAAAGGCTTTAAAGAGGGTATATAATTATTTATATAAGTAATACTTTATCCTAGAGATAGATATTTAGATATTAGTTATATAACTTAATAGAGTAGCTATAAACCTCCTAGAAACCCTTATTATTTACTAGATTATATAGATTTAAATATTTAACTTTAATATATAATATATCTATTGAGCTCGGAATTACGCCGCAGCCCCTTCGTAAAAAGACTATAACAAATTCACCTAGTTCGTAGGTATAATTTAGGAAATATTATATAGGTATTTAACCTATACCCTCTACTAGTTAAGGAAAATAATATAGGAACCCTATACGTTCCTACTACTCATAAGCAAACCCTTATATAAAGTCGGACGCGCGCTGCACTAGGCCTAATTATATCAGAGCTGAATAGGCTACTAAAGCTCTTATAGCAACGCCCTCGCTAAACCTTCTAGTAAGGTATTATAAAAGCTACTATATAAGATAGCTCCTTAACCTAAAAGGTTAACCTTCTAGTAAGGTATTAAAAGTAAATACTACTATATAAGAGGTAACTCTTTAACTAGAGAGGTCTTTCCTAAGAGGTTCTTATAGCTAGAAGTATAAGAAGCTCTGCTGCGAGCAGGGCCTTATGCCTCTCCCTTATCCTTATCCTTATCCCTTAACTATGTCGGCACTAGACCCCGCTATCTAGTAGGGCATATATAAGTGCGGCTATGGTTAGGAAAGGTAGTCGGCAATTATAATCACGTAACCGAAGGCTGTGTATTGTCAGGAGGCGCGGAGTTAGAAGGTCTGTTGCACTTGAGTAGGTAAAATCACTATGCAGTGGCCAGAGGCCATAATATATCTATAATATATAGAATATAGTAGTAGATAGCTTATTATAAAAACCCCGGGGACCTTCTAATATTATTAATAAGGAAGCTAAGGGGGAAATTAACTCCTAGATTATATTATAGATATTTTTTATAAATATAGAAGCTAGTTCCTTCTTTAATTATACTTAATATTATAGTAATAAGTAATATATAGAGGAGGTCTTAGTAAGAAATATAGAGGTTATTAGTAATATAATAAATATCTTAGATATACTTCTTATCAATTTATAAACCTATTAATATATTCTTAATAAATTACTTACTATTTAATAATATAGAGATATCGTCTAGGAATTTAACTAGTAAGGTATTATAACTTTAAGACTAGAGCGTTAGATTATTATATTTAAAACTACCTGCTTCTTACTAGACTAATAAATTAAAAGCTAATATTATAACAAGTTATTAATAATCCTAAGTAATAAAAGAAGCTAATTATTAAAGCTTATAAAAAGAGTAGTTATTAAAATAAGTAAGCTATAGCTAGAAAACTATCTAATTACTATATCTAGGCTAGTATATATATAGAGATAAGTAAATCCCTAAAAGGTTACTCTAATTATTAAAAGAGGAGAGCTCGATATATAGATAATATAAGAACCTATAGCTTCTTAAAGGGACTACCCTTTATAAGGATCTTATTAGATATATAGAGAGTAAGTAAGTAATACCTCGTTAAGGTAAGGGATCTACTAATAAAATAACCTAAAGTTTATTAGCTTAAGAGAGCGATTTTAGCTAAAATTACTAAGTTTATTTAGGAAGAGATTATTTATTACTATAGATTATATAGTAAACTCGTTATTAATAGAGGCCTAGAGAATAAGGATATTATTATTAAGTTTAATAAAAAAAATAATATAAGGAGGAAAGTAATATCTATATATAACCTAAGGGCTAATAGAGTAATTAAGACTAGTTAGTAGCTAATTACTTAAATATTATTAATATAAACTAGAAGAGAGAGAGATATTAACTGTTAACTATACCTTCCTACTACCCTATGTATAAACTAATTAAGTATTTATATTTTAACTAGCTTTAGCCCTTTCTATTTTTTATATAGATTTAAACCTATTACTCCTATTAAGACCTTAATACTAACCTAGAGGGTTCTTAATTAGGATTTAGTAATAATAAAGGAAGAAGAGGTTTAAATATATCTATAAGCTTTCTTATAACTTAATAAAAATAAAAAATAAGCTAAATAGATAATTAATAGTTAATATAAGAAAAGTATAGAATATTATAATAATTAATATAGGAGGATTATAAAGAAGGAGAGGCTAGAGGTAAGTAATTTAATACTAGTATTTAATATTAAGGGTTTTATTAATAAATTATCTATTAAAAAGCTTAACTACTAATAATAAAGCCCTTTCTATATCTTATTATAAGCTTTTAATACTCTATTATATTAATTAGTAATATTAATAAGTAATAGGATTACTAGAAAGATATTTAGTAAGAATTAACTTTATAAATTTATTTAAGCTCCTAAAGGGTATTAAGAACTAAGTAATTTAGATATTTATAGATCTAATTTAGAAAGAAACTTAGTAAAAGTTTTCTTAATACTAGGGAATAAAAAGTATAATAATTATATATTTAAAGAAGAGGAGGAAGAACTTATAATACCTAGGGAAAGTAATTAGGAGAAAGAGAAGGATTTATTATAATTAATAATATAATTAAAGTAATATTTAAAGAATTTAGAGAAAGTAATTAAAGCTTTAAAAGCTAAATAATAGCTAGTTATTAAGATTCCTAAGATAATAAAAGAGAAAGAAAAGGAGTATATTAAGATAGAGGATCTAGGGGATATATAAGGTTTCTTGTATTATAGCTTATTTTAATTAATAATTTATAGACTTATTCTTATTTTCCTTTCCTTTTATCTCTTAGTTTTAAGGTTTAAGATTCTAGGGATAATATTCCTAAACTTTAGGCGTCTGGCTACTGCATAGTGATTTTACCTGCTTAAGTGCAATAGATCTTCTAACTCCGCGCCTCCTAATAATACATAGCCTTCGGTTATATAATCGTAACTCTCCTAACCACAGCTGCACTTATACGTGCCCTACTAGATAGCCTCACGATCTTTAACTTTATATCGATAATAATAAATAAGGATAAGGAAGAGGGAGAGGCATAAGGCCCTGCTCGTAGCAGCAGAGCTTCTTATACTTCTAGCTATAAGAACCTCTTAGGAAAGACCTCTATAGTTAAGGAGTTACTTCTTATATAGTAATATTTACCTTTAGTATCTTACTAGAAGGTCGTTCTCTTAAGTTAAGGAGTTATCTTATATAGTAGCTTTTGTAGCACCTTATTAGAAGGTTTAGCGAGGGCGTTACCACGAGAGCCTTAATAGCCCGTTTAGCTCTAATATAATTAGCCCTAGTATAGCGCGCGTCTAACTTTATAATATTTAGAGGGTTTACTTATAAGTAGTAGTAATATATAGGGTTCTTATATTATTTTCCTTAACTAGTAGAGGGTATAGGTTAAAATACCTATATAAGATTTCCCGAATTATACTTATAAACTAGGTGAATTTATTATAGTCTTTTTATAAAGGGGCTGCGGCGTAATTCCGAACTTAATTCCTAAACTTTAGGGATAAGGGTAAGAGATAGTATCAATAACTCCCTACCTATTTAAAATAAACCTCCTTACTACTATTTAATATAATAATAGCTTAGATAACTTTAACATCTATTAGTAGTTATAATAGGGTTATTAAGCCTAGGAAAGTATAAGACCCTTAACTTTTTAATAATAATACTAAAGCCCCCCCTCGCTAAAGAAATATAAGATTAATAACCTAAAGATGGCCTCTGGCTACTGCATAGTGATTTTACCTGCTTAAGTGCAACAGACCTTCTAACTCCGCGCCTCCTGATAATACATAGCCTTCGGTCACGTGATCGTAACTCTCCTAACCATAGCCGTACTTTATTTAAACTATAAAACTATTAACTTATCCTCTTATATACTACCCGCGCTACTAATACCGCCTCTATCACCGCGTTATCCGCTAGTTATTACTATCTTCACTATACTATCTATAAGAATACCGAAGGTATATCTTAAAAATTCTACAATAATCTTATAAGGTTTATATAAACCTTAATAAATAACTATAGTATATATAGTTATATACCCATATAATATCTCTTTAATAATACTTCAATAACTATAAAACATAAAGTAATAACTATAAAAGTATTTCCTTCATAGAATAAATACTTTAAAAAGCTATATAAATTCTAATAATAGCAATAACCTTATATATATATATATATACATATATATATATATTTATAATCCTTAGCTTTATAGCTATAAATATATAGAAATTGCGCACGGACCACATAGTGATCCGAGCGCGATTTCTACTTAATAAGCTACTACTTTGCAGTTACGTTTCAGAATATCTTACCCCTTACTTCGTGAGGGCAGGATTTATAACTTAGAAATAATAACAATATTAACAATAACATTAACAATAACATCATCAATAATACCATTAATTAATTCCAGGAAAAATACCTCCTTATGCTCAAATTTATTAGCTTTTATCACTATATTACTTAGCCTATTAATATCTCCTATTTAGGCTATTTTACTGCCCCTTTAGCTACCTATATACTTATTCTTATAGGTTATAAGCCTAGCTTAAATCTTTTTAATAACCTCTCGCCTATTTAACCTCCTTAAAACTATAATAAATACCTCAAACCTATACTCTACCTTAAGGTTACCTATTTAGGGTATTCTTTTAATAGATATAGCCTTTATACCCCCTACGTAGAGTTAGAGATACTAGTAGGACTAGTTTACTAGCTTCGAGATTAATACCTTCTACGTAAAGCTATTTAGAACCCCGAAATACTTAATTATACTACTATTAATACCTCTATTACTATAAAAAGAGACGATATATTAGCTAAGCTATTTAACCTTACTTCAGCTAACTACCTATATGATTTATCCCTAAGCCTTTAAACCTCTTGGTTTACCTATACTTATACTACTTCACAATCGAGGCCTAATATAGGCTATATACCGTCGGTTATCCTAACTATTAAAGGGTCTACTACTACTTAATATTTACTTTAAGACCCTAAAAGAGGAATAAAAGAGGAGGAATAATAACGAGTTAAACCTATAACCTCTAGGTTTTAACTATATATATATTAATAACAAAGCTATAGTTAATACTACTAAGCTATATAACTATCTTATCTTACTATTATAATCTCTATACTATATTAGAGCTTATATATTATACTCCTAAAGTTATTATAATATCTAATTTAAAAGTATAGCTTCCTAAGCTTTCTAGATCTAATAACTATAAAGTCTAGTTTATACGTATTAAGGCCCTACGTATTAGTAAAGATATAACTATAGACTTATCTAAGCCTATAGATAATAATAATATAGATCCTAATAATAAGGCTCTTAGCTATATATAGCTATTCTATAATAATAGGCCCCTAAGGGTTATAAAAGATAATATAATAGCCTATAAGGCTTAGAAATATCTTAAAGACCTATATAAGCCCATAGGGTTTACGAACGAGTTCCTAACTTATAAAGAGTTATTTAATACTACTTTAAGTAATTTTAACTCTATAGAAGAATATATAAATAAAATAAAGGAACTTACGGATAACCTAGCTTATAATAAGCTTAAACTACCTAATTAGGGAGTTATAGCATATATATTAAATAGCCTAGACGAAGAGTATAATAGTTTTATAACTACTATTACTCAAGGTCTTAGGGCTAATAAGGATACCTATACGCTCGATAGTCTATTCTCTAATTTATTAGACGAATTAAGACGTAAGGGTAAAGTAGTAAATCTTACTACTAATAATAATAGAAATATAAAAATAATACAAACAACGTTATTAAAAAGCCTTAGAAAAAATAAAAAGGTCTATACTATAAAAACTATAAAAAGACTAACTATACTAAGGATAACTATGCCTTTCTATACCCTAAAAAGGCCCTAGTATAGTGGAATAAAAGTAATAATAAAAATAAAAAACCTTCTACCTCTACTACTACTAAGGAAGTAAATATAACTACCTCAAGGGTTATAGAAGAAATAGAAGAAGAAAATAATACTTCAATAACCCCCTATATATCTATAGATCAACCTATTAATTAAAACGAGGATCCTATAGATCTTAATAATTCTGATGAAGATTAGGAATTTGAAAACGTAAATATATCCCATAATAATCCTTATAATAATATAATAAGTAATAATATAACCTTAGGTACTTTGATTCAACAGAGTATTATAACTAAGGAAAAGGACTTAGGATCAAGGCGTTATAACCAAATTAATACTATATTCTATATCGATACTGCTGCTACTATCTATATAGTTAAAAATCACACTCTTTTATATAACAAAAAGTCTATAAATACCTCTATAAGGTAGGGCAAAGCAAATTAGCTTACTGCTACTATAAGGGGAGATTTAAATATTTTCCCTAATAATAATAAAATAATATTAAAAGACGTCTATTATATACCTGAACTAGGTATTAATTTACTTAGTTAAAGTCGACTTAATAATATAGGTATAGCCTCTATTATATAGCAGAAACCTATTCTATATGATACATACAATGACCGTACTATAGCTACGGGCTATAAGTCTTATAACCTCTATCTCTTTGAAATACCCTTAAATTAGGGTTATAAAGCCCCCTTAAAGAGGAACAACAATAATAATAATAATAATAACCTACTCTATACGCAATATATAGCTAATAATAATAACAAAGATCTATATAAGCTCTAGCATGACCGTCTAGGCCATATAAGCTATAAATATCTTAGAAATCTTTCAGATAATACTGAAATAAATAATAACCTTATAAATAATAATAATAAGGCTATAACAAATCTTCCACCTTATGAAGCCTCCCTTAACAGCAAGTTTATTACTAAGGTTAATAGAAAATCAATACATAATAAAGATCTGGATTATCTAGATTATATAGCCTCAGATCTTTGTGGACCTATAAGTCCTAAAACCTATAATTACTATAGGTAGTTTATAATATTTGTTAATAAATATTCCCGCTTTGCGTGGGGAAAACTGTTAAGATATAAGACTGCAGAGTCTATTACTGAAGCCTTGAGTGAATTTAAGGCTGAAGTTAATAATAATAATAATAATAAGCGTATAAGAGAATTTAATACGGATGGTGGACTAGAATTTACTAATAAACGTATTAAGAATATATATATAAATAGTGGTATTATCTATAATATCAGACCTCCTTATACCTATGAACTAAACGGATTAATAGAGCGTATTATACGCAATATTATAAATAAAACTAGGGCTATTTTATATAACTCCAGTCTACCCTTAAACCTATGGGGTGAAGCAGTTCTTGCTTCTATATATCTATAAAATAGATCCCCTTATAAGGCTATTTAATATAAAACTCCCTTCGAGTTAAAGAATAAACGAAAGCCTAATATAAATAATATAAGGGTATAGGGTAGTTTATACTACTATAAAAATTATAATCCGTTAATAAAGAAGCTTGACCCTAGAGCTTTAAAGGGAGCTATTATTAGTTACGGCTCTAACGGTTATAAGGTCTATAATATTAATAATAAAAAGGTGCAATAGTTAAGAGACGTTATTATATTAGAAACACCTTTATTACTTAACAGAAAGAGTTACCTATATATATCAATATCCCAATTCGATAATAATACTACTGAAAGTAGTAGTAGTAATAATAATAATACAAATAATAATAATAATGCTAAGATGTCTCCCCTACATTCTAGTAATAACTCTTTACCGAATCCAACTGTTGAGGCTGGTATCAATGATAATAATAATAATAATAGAAATACTAATAAAATTCAGGATATAAATAATAATAACAATAACAATAATAACAATATAACCAATAATAATACTAGTAATAACTAGTTGTCTGACGTTCGAGAGGACAACTATAAATTGCTATGTAGACATGCTTCGGGTAGTAATTCGGAGAGTACTACTATTAATAATAATAATAGTAGAAATAATTCCAAGTTAATAATATAACTCCCCTCTATAACAGAAGAAGCTAAAAAATAATATAATTGGGTTGAATATGAAGAAAGTGTACTTTTTACCCTTCAAGACGTCCTAGTCTTAAGGGAATACCTAAACTATAAAAATAATAATAACAATAATAATAACGCTGAAGCTGTTAATATAATAAATAATAATAATATAACTATAAACAAAGCTTCTTATATATTAGCAGCAACTACTCTTAATAAGCTAGCTACCTATAAGCAAGCAATTAGCTCTCTATATACAAATAATTAGATTTAAGCTATGCTTATAGAGATAAAATAACTTAAAGATAATAATACTTGGAATATAATACCTAAACCTAGGGGAGTTTATCCCCTAGGGGGCCGCTAGGTTTATAAAATAAAACATAATAATAATAATAATAATAATAACAATAATAATAATATAAAATATAAAGCCCGTTGGGTAGTTCAAGGTTTTAATTAACATATTGGTATAGATTACCTTGAGACTTTCAGTACTACTTTTAGACCTAAAAGCTATAGATTTATATTAATATTTACTATAAATATAACTATATATTAAAGCAGTTTAATATTACTACTGCTTTTACCCACGCAGATATTAATAAAGACCTATATATAAGAATACCTACTGGTTTCTTATATGATAAAAATACTAATAAATTAACATATAATAATAATAATCCAACGGATAATAGCTTAATATGTAAGCTAAATAAAGCCTTATATAGCTTAAAACAAAGCCCACGCCTATAGTATAAATACCTACGGTTAATACTACTTTAGTATAACTTTGAAGTCTCTCCCTATGATGAGGGAGTATTTATATTAAGTAAAAAGAAATATAAAGCTATTTTAGCTTATCATATTGATAATATGCTATTAGCTATTAACAATAATAATACCTATAATTATATATATAATAACCTATAAAAGTATTTAAGACTTTAATACTTAGGGGAGCCTAGTATCTTCCTAGGTAATGAAATAATAATAGACCG